>VYZV01023780.1:96740-154969 GCA_013401275.1 Pandion haliaetus
CATATCTTCATATGTTCTCAGAAGAAGAAAAAGATATCATTTAAGCTATATTTGGTCAACATTTCCAAGAAAGTTCATGTAGTGGCAGAGAGATATGGCCAGGAAACTTCAACCCAGAAAACAAACGTTGGGAACATAATTGCAGCCAGTGGGTTAGAGTGAAGAGTCCTTTGCATCTCTGGCAGCTGAATACACGCATGCTCCCCTGGTCCACACCTGGGCTATGGCAGACAGGCCTCTTTTCCTGCCTTTCACTTATATGACTTCTCAAACATATGTGATTACATCACTTTTTCATGCTATAAGTGCTTCATAAGACTGCAACTAAAATGCAAGACACCTTCCTTCTGATCCCATCACTGTGCTGTTTCCTGACCTCAGACTTCAAGAAAAGTTGTGGGCCAAAACTGATTTTCCTCTCTCAGGAATGTTTCCAAAATTCCAAAATTTTTCATATGAGCACAACAGAAAGCCTCCAGACTGAAAATTATGGAGAGACACAACCACCAAGGAGTAGTCATGCAGGAGACTCCTTTAATAAGTCCCAGCCAAAACAGGGACTGTTCTAGGCTAAGCCTCAAACTCTGCCAAAGCTGCTCCTCTTTTGTACAAGTAACTTAGCATTTATTAGGCAATCAAATAAGATTTACTAGCTATAATTTGGGTGGTTGGAATAAACAGGACATTATGATTTCAGTGAAAGAGATGTATTCCCTTCTACTTCTTCCTCAGCTGAACCTTCACATTTGTTGATTTGTAAGCATTAGGATTTCAGACCAGCCAACTTCTAATTTATGCTTCTATTTATCTATTTATTAACTTAAACTTGTCTGATGTGACTGTTCTTGCCAGTTCTGTATCACACCTCAATATAGATGAACTTCATTTATTCCAAACTCTTCATTGCAAATACACAAATTACAGAAGAAAACTGGGAGTCGTCCACAATGGATCTGCTGACTGGATGAGGACACGTTCCTTACAAATATTCTTTGTAAGGAAGTTTTACCTGTCCTAGAGGTAAGTAATATATTTCAGTGTAAAAATATAGCAGATCCGGCTGATAAAACTTGTCCTGTGATCAAAGCTCTGAAAAAAGACCTGGTTTCAGTTCCCTGATCTGATGATACAAACTTTCTGTATGAACTTGGGCAAATTATTTAATCTGTTAGTTCCTCAGATGAGGATAAAGTCACCTCTTTCCTCCCAGTCTGTGTGATGGTATGGTGTGGTTTCTTCCTATTTGTTACAATGCCAAAAAAATAAATCTAGACCTCAGCCCTCCAGTATTCAAGAACAAACATATTTCAAGGAGAGCAGAGGAAAGGAGCCAGCAAAATGTACATGCATCATTAAGAAATCTCAGGCATTTCAGGTGACAGATTCAGAGCCAAATAGTAACAATACTTACATACATATACTAAAGAGAGCTTTCAGGTTTCCTCAATAGCCTGTTCTGTCAAAGCTGGCTCTGGGAGCACCACCCTGCAAACCCTAAAGGCAAAGATATGCTTTGCAGCTCTTTTAGAAGCTAGCAAATAAGGAGGAGCTCTGCTGGGAGATGCAAGGAAAAAGCCGTGCAAGTAAAAATGCCATCATTTACAGATAAACACAGAGTGCATTTTATTTTTGAACCAATGAGGTTTGGTAGGCAAAACAAGTTACCCAGTCCCTGCTGCTATCTTTCATCTCTTGCTCCAGTCTATCAGCATTGTAAGTCAGCATATCTGGATGTGAAGCACTCCCCATATGAATGGGCTATTCATCTTCTGACACCATGCAGGCAGAGCATGTGAAATGTCGAGAGATTAGACACTGCCAGAGTGAGAGATTCCTCGATGCAATTAAAGTGTGAAGAACACATAAATCACAAATTTAAATGACTCCATCCAAACAGCCACCACACATGGCCCCCTCCGCCGAGGCAGGGTGGACTCGGCGGCGTTCTAACCAGCCCCAAATCTAATGGAGGATCTGGTGTTTGCACCGTGGTGTAAGCACAGAGATGGAGGTGTCTGGTGTGCAGCCTTTCCTAATGGGCTGTGATTGAGGAGGCAGTGATGGGCTGCTCTGACAGGTGAGGCAGACCCAGTGAAATAGCCCAGGGAAACAGGGTGAGGAGCAGAGGCGAGATGAAACAGCAATATTTGAATAAAACCGGTGTCAGAGAGGCAGCCATGCTGATATAATATCAGCAATGAGAGGGAGAACATAAGAAAAAGTACATGGTAAATTAAGCACCAAGGCTGTTAAAGGTCCAGTTATTTTCCAGCTAGTTGCTTTCTGATTGTTCGTTAAAGTACAATATCCAGCCCTGAAAAACAGCCAGTGAAAGTTCACTCATTTTTCCTGTTGGCAAGTGGTCACAGGATCTGGAGACAAGCTGGCTCCCCGCATCTTGACTCACTGCAGTGGTGCCTTGGTCATTAATATTCATATAAGAGCTAATGGTGCAGAGTTGGGTGTTTGCATTCATCCTTCCTGGTATTTCCTACACTTGGATGTGGGCAGCGCTCACGTTTTCCCTGGGAGAGGCATGAGAATTGGTACTGTGCTCAAGCCCTCCTTTCTGGAGACAAGATAGGAAACCCATTTTCTATTAAAAAACAACCAAAATAACGCCTTTGTCAGAGCTGAGGACTGAGGAGTGACCTCCAAGTGAAAAACACCAGAGGACAAGGGAAAAGAATTGATTTCTGTTTGGTAGAAATCTCATGATTTTTAAGCCAGTCTCCTGATTGTGGCAGTGGTGAGCGTGATGTTTTTAGCAATTTCTGAGTCATCAATCCTGGCTCTCTCGGCAGGAGAAAGGAGAAGCACAAGCAACAATGTCCTAAACCACCATGTTTTCAGAAAAAAAAAAAAAGGAAAAAAAAAAAAAGAGAAGGGTCTGTGGTGTTTTAGGAAGATGCTCATAAAAGCTGCCATTTCTTCTTTAGTCCTTAACCCCCTCAGTCCCCATGGAGGCAGACTTGGCTGAAGCCCCAGGCTTAGCAGGGTGTTAACTTCCCAGCACTCACCGTGCCATGGGGCTACAGGTAGAGAGATGCTAACTGCCCCAGGCTCAGCAGAGCAATGCTGGGTCTCTCCTGCTGCCCACATCTGGCACCAGGGATGGCGACTCAAAACTCATCAACACTGCGCCAGGGGACTGCAACCCTGCGGCTTATAGGGGAGGCTAAAACCCCTGGCATTCTTCCCAACCCCACCGTCAGTAAACTTGTGATCATGGCAAAGCTGAATTTCCTAAACATGTCAAACTCCTGAGACTCCAGCCTTGGTCTGTAGGAGCTGTCAATAGCTATACCTTGTGTGCAGAGGGTGCAGAGGCTTCAGCAGCTGCATGCCCAGATGAGTGCTAAGGGTGCAGGATGCTTCCTATGCAGGCAGGGTCTCTACCAGCATCTGCAGAGGGGTTCCCTCCTGGTGGGGACCTGCCATGGCTGCAGACACAAGCTCTGCCCCTTTTCGTGCCACCGCTGAAGGGCTGTGACATCCACCCACAGCCCTGCTCCCTATAACAGGATGGGGCAAAACACAGAAGCTGAGTGCTGGTCCCAAACCCCTGAAACCTGCCACGAGTGCAGCGAGACGCAAGCACATCGGTGGGTGGCATTTCTGTCTCGCCGCAGATATCACTCCATCTCCAAGGACAGTGAGGGGGAGAAACAAGCAGCTATAGATGCAGGCTGGCTGAAGGCATGCCACCAGTGCCCTGTGTTAGCCTTGAAATACGGGGCACTGTCATCCTTGTTTGTGCCTGGCAGTGAATCTCTGCCACATTTTCTCCTGCTCATCGCACTCCCAGGAAGGACTTTTGGGGCACAGACCTACTCCCTGGTTGGCGTTGATTCATCTGCCGCACAGCGTTGCGGGGCTGCGGTAGCTGGCAGAAAGCTCCCACACTGATTTTGTCAAAAGCGCTGGGCAATAATGGAATGGCACCTCGCAGTGTTTGCAAACAAACACTGCCTCCCTTCCTGTTTAACACCATCTGCCACCCAAACCAATTTCCCTCCCCCCCCCCAAAAAAAATAACAGCCAGAGACAACTCCAAAAAGTAGCTGCTCAGAAAAAGCCATGCTCTTTTGCACTCATTTGTAAAAAGAAGCTGTGGTCCCGCACTGCCCCTGCATGCACACAAGCACATACCTTGCTGCATACTCACAGCTGAACAACTAACTGGGCTGGGACTTTATTGGCACTGAAAACACAAACCAGCTCAATGAGAGTTTGCTCTTGAGCTCTTCCATTGCATTGTGTTCTTTCTGCCCAGTGGTAGGAGCTGGTGTGGACATACGGATGGAAGGAAGAGGAGACTCCACTTAGCTCCCCACCTCCATCAGCAGATTAGCTCAGCTTCCCTGCACAAGTCCTTGTATCTTTCCCCAAGAGTGCTTGCACGCTCAAAACCAGGGCTGATCAGGTTATGGCATGCATCTGGCACCCACGCAATCACAAACATTTCCCCAGGGCTACTGCACTGACTGATGTGCCTCCAGGGAGCAGATAAAAGTCTTCCAGACTAGCCCAGCTTTTGGGCTAGCCTTTCTCATTTGATCTCCTTGAAACAAAGAAGAGGGAGTAAAAGGAAATAACTTCATACATCCAAGGAATGAGTTTACCCAAGAAGGATCAGACTCCTCAGAGCTTCAACCAAGGTGGGGAATAAAACAATTCCTTGAGCAAAGAGACTGTTTTGTTGAAGAAAACCAAATACTCTGCTCGCAGCACTGCAGGTGGGAACCTGCTGCCTTACTTATCAGAGAGCTGCAGAAAACAGAAAATGACGGTGTTGCATCCCATAATGCTCTGGATAAGACATTAACACTTCAGTGACGTCTTTATTCTATCCCTCCAGTGCATTAACAACCAAGATTGTTAACTAGAGCTCATATGCATTATGTTGAAAATCAATGTCACTTATTTCATACTTGTTCTCCATAGCACTTACATCCTCTCCTTCACATGGCAGAGGTATTCCCCTTGTCTAGCCAAGGAATTGAGAACATGCCTCTATCTTGGGCCAAAGCAGCACACACACATACCTCCTGGCCTCAGCTCCTTCATGTAAGAGGGGCCTGAGCTCCAATATTTAAACATCATCCTGTAGACACACTGTCCTGATACGATCTTAAGCCTTGGCCACCACTTAAATAGAAAGAGTCCAATTACTTTGAGGCAATACCCAGAGATAATGTAGACTGTCAACTACTGGCATTTTTATGTGGATGGTCTTTACACAGTACTCATCCTTTGCGTGAAAGCGAGTGGTTTGTATTTAAGAGGCTAGCTTTATTTCTTCTCCCAGGACGGGATAGATTAAGGCCAAATGAGTGTTATCTTCCTGCTCATCAACAGCTAGGCCAGGCTCACATCCATTGTAATTTGAGGCATAGTTCAAAAGAAATCTATCTGGATCTTTTTCCAAGCTCTCATTAATCATCTCCTTCACACCCCCTTTCTAGCAGCTTTCCAATATGCCATTTGAAGGTGGGTTATATTAAAATGCTTGAGCACATTTAAGTCCATCTTTGCTCAGAAAGTTTTCCGTATGTCCACACTCATTACTTTTCAACCTCCACAATCCCTAGGGGTTGTTTCTGCATAGCCACGTCTGGTTTACTCTTTCTGGGCATAGCAGTGGAGGTCACTGAGATGACCATGGACATCCCTGCTCTTTTGGGTGTATATGTCCCACAGAATTAATTTTTAAATCTGGAGAGGTCAATCCTACATGTTAGGCATCCCAGTGATCCTGGGGAGGCACAAAAGGAGACTGCTCTTTGCAAGAAACCATGCTGATGGACTTCTCAGGTCCTCATCACCTCCACAAATATTTTAGGCAAAAAATGCCCTGTACATTTGATATAATTCTTGGCCTCTGAGTGTACAACAGCATGTATTGTGCATACAGTGTGTGTTGTGTCCAAGATACCCCTTCCCTTTGCTGGGGGAGATGTCCTCTCTTTTTTGAGCGACTCAATCTCTGCACTATCAGCCATTGCCAGAGGGAGGATATCTACATTAGCCTTCACCTTATAGACTATTTCCTACATGCAAAAGGATAAAACCTGGCAGAGCATCTAGCCAGGTGCATTGGTCCGTCCTCCTTTGTTTCCATGGAAGAATACTTTAAGTAGGCTATGATCTGCCAGAACAATGAAGTACTTCCCATCTAGGCAATGATGGAGATGTTTTATTCCCAGAACAACAATTTGCCTTTCTTTCATCAGCTAACTTATTTTTTTCTGCCCTAGTCACTCACCTGAAGATGAAGCCATCTGCCCACCCTCCAATAGCCTTCAAGTTACATACCAAAATGTCATGGGATGTGGCACTGATGATCTTTGGAAGGGTCAAAATGGAAAGCACTTCCCAAGAACTCAGAGCTTTTTACATTTCTCATAATCCTTTCTGCCTTTTTCCACTTGTACCAAGTCACCCCAGGTTCCCATGTGATGACTCCAAAGGAATGTAAATATTTGAGAGTAACTCTGGCAATAATTTTTAAGTGACTTAAGTATGTTTCATAAATTCGTTGCCTCCTAGGTGGCTGGCCTGTTTAAAGGGCACAAGTGAACAGCCATAGGGTAAATCCTTTTCCTGCCTACCAGGTACTACACTTCTGATTTTACAACACTTCTGGTTTTACAAGAGACCAGATATTTGGTTATGAAGTCCTGCTGCCCCCAGTGACTGAAATATCTTCTCTTGCACTTGAGGGCATTGCCTATTCTCACTGTAAAACACAGGGTCCCTTTCAGGGATATTCCATTTGCTCTTTGATGATCTCCAAGGCTTCTCATGGCCTATTTTGCTCTCCTGGTAATGAGATCCTCACTGTGCTCACCTATCCCTGTCTGCAGAGATTGCTGCTATGCACCCACTCCACTATGCTTTCAATCCCCCCCCCCCCNATGTTCGAGGGACGGGATGCTTGTCTTCTGAAGATTAGATTCATTGTGGCTTTGTGCACAATTGCTGCAGAGGAAACTGTTTTTTTCTGGTTCAAATATAGGGATTCAAAGTGCAATCCAGGCAGACAAGAACAGCTGTGAATGATGCCCTCCTTCACCACCCCTCCTCAATCCTTCCTCCAAGGGCATGGGGAGCTAACCCTACTAGTAGGTATTTTAGCATGAGCCCATCCTCTGCATAAATCCCCATTATTCTCCTTTCTAAATGTCCTAACCCTTTATAAATGCCTGCATGTATTTTCACAGAGAAGTACTTTATCTATGGGGTCTAGTTTGACATTTTCCTTCTAATTCTTGCAAACAATCTCTACCTGACAGGTTTTGGTTTTGGCCTAGGTATCTAGGACTAATACATATTTTATCTCTGTGTTTTGTTTTAGAGAAACAAACCAAGAGACTGTCACCAGAAGGAGTCCTCCAAAGCAAGCCCACATATCAATGTGGCACTCAGCAGTGGATTCAGTCCTCTTTTGCCCTTCAGGATATATATTCATCGATGGGTGTTGTATGTGCTTCTGTGGAAGCTGACAGGCAGTTTAACCCTACATTTATGCCATAAAGTCTGCCATTGCCTTTTAGAAAGCATATATTGCTTGAATCTTCCACCTCATCAAAATCAAAACACCCCTGCTCCCTTCCTTTACCTCTGGATGACATAGTGGATTTGAGAGGTTGTTTTTGAGAACTGCCATTGCTTTTTTTGTCTGCACATCCCATCCTGAGGCATATATGACCCTGGGCTACTTCATATGTAAATTTTGCTACAAAACAAGCTGCTCTTTCACTGTACAAAAAAAATCTCATTGAGGTTTTCCATTTTATGGTTGGTCAGCTCAGTTGTTTCTGTTATTTCTAAATACCCGTCTTTTCAGCCTTTCACAGTTTCCTCCTTTGCTGCTGCTGACAGCACTGTTTTGGGCCAGGTGAAGTTCTCCTCCACCAGCAATCAGTGATGGTTTATGGCTCTTGTAATGATGAAATTCCATCTGTCTCACAGCAGATCCCTCAGGAGGTTGCTAATCAAACAACATTCAATTAGCCCCTCCAGCTCTGCCACATATTCAGCTACATCATCTCCTCATCCTACTATGAAACTCAAAGGAGCCGACAAAATTGCTTGGCTGTGGTGCACAATACTCTGTTACATCTTCTGCAGCTCTTCTAAGCATTTATCTCCTCTTTTCTGAAGTTGTAACAAACTCCTCAAAGGTGAGTAGGTTTAATTGCTACAGAAGTCAATTTTGCTTGGCGTCTGTTGGTTCTTATCTATAATCTGCTCTGAAAGAAGATAGCAGCCGAACTATTCACTATATTGTTAGCAGTCCTCATTTTCTTCATTAAGGACCTCCATTTTTCCTAGAAGTTTCCAGTTCCAGTTGTATAAAAGGACTTCTCAGGTCACAGCAAACTCTTTATTCAAGATGGGAACCTGCTGCTTTGTTTAACCTGTTGCTTTGTTTAATTTGTTTAACTGCTCTATGAACTCCTACTCACAAAACAGAAAGTAATATGTCAAGGGGAAATAGGGCTGGATCCCAAAAGCGTCAGGCAACCTCACTTAATCCTTTTTATCTTCATTAATATAACCTTCACTGTTGTCTCCAGACATGTGTCACAGTGATTTTAGTAAGGAGACTTGGAAATGTGTAGAGGTAGAATTGAGCCCTTCAGTACCATCAGGGCAGAGGCACATCGATTTGGGGGAACTACAGCCACAGTATGCCTGAGTAGTGGACAGACGATGTGTTATTTTGGATGTCAACTGAATGTCTTCTAGCATCATTTGGATTGAATTAGCAAAAAAGACATTTGTCTGAATTGCAGTAATTGATGAGGGCTGAAAAGCCACGATAATATCTGGAGTTAGATGATATAATCTAGGCTCTTGCCCACAACACTGCTGGATTTTAACAGGATGTTGTCAAACCTGTCAAGTGAACACGATGGAGCTAACATGATGGAGAGATATGCCCTTCCCACCCACCCAGAAAAATCTTACAAGAAATCAGATAACAACAGACTTTGAATACAAACTTTTGAACACAATTTTGTCAAGCCTGCAGATAAAGGTCAGAACTCCCTTGGTAAAGAGGTGGTTGTTGCTTGGGTGAGATGCAGTCAGAGCAATAGGAGAGGTTTGGGGCTGTCTTTTATTTTACGCAGACCTGTTCACCCATCACTGGTTTCAGAGAATGACCTTCCATAACCTACGTACTGGATTTGGTTTGAAGCAATGTCCCTTGAAAGGAGCTTCACAAGCAATTTTCCTGTCTTGCATGAAGCAGCTACAATGGCATGGCTCTGGCTGGCAGCAGGAGGTGGGCAAATTGGATTGCATGCCATGAAAAACACTTGATCTTCAGCAGCAACTTACCCTGCATTGCCCATTGTTATCAATAAGAGGAAATATCAGAGGAAATATTCAGTCCTGTGTGCCTTGCCTAGACAGCATACTACCCTTAAAGTTTTAGAGAGTAAAGTGTGGTGCTGGAGTCCCTTTTTGGCACAGCCTCTCTTTTTACTGCCAGACAAGGATGGACAGATTTAATGAAGCATGGAAGTGGGATCAGGCAGAGCAGGGTCCATCCTGTTCCCCTGCTGAGGACTTCTGTGATCCTGATAAGTGACATGTTTTCTCTGTGGCCCAGGCTGCCATCAGAAAAAACAGGCACGATATTTCCTTCCTCCAATGCCTTGTCTTTCATGTTCAGCTTAAAGCTCTTCAGGCAGTGGTCTACTTCTTACCTTGTTTTTGCTGTGCTGCCATCATTGAAGAGCCCTGTCTCATTTCAGCTGTCTAGGCATGACCATAGTGCAAATATTAAGCAGCACTGACAGCTGAAAGCCTGCTTCCATCTTATTGCCTTAGATGTCAGCAAATAATGTCATGGCATCAGAGAGGACATGCCATGGCCCAACATAACAAAAGTGACACAACATGCTGAAATCAAGACACAACAAAAATTCAAGGTGTGCACACAGCCGCTCCTGAATCTCTTTTCATTTGGCAGGGAAAGTCAGGAGTAGACCCTGTGAAGCGCATCACACATTACACAAGTTTCACAGGCTCCAACAGATGAACCAGTTGAACCTGCAGCTTAGCTGGGTTTTGCCTTCATCACTAAATGACTCTGAGGAACAGAACAGCACCAGACATCAGGTCATCAGACAGAAGGAGATATGAAGTGCTTTACTTCTAGGTCACTCTTTCCAGCTGAGTCTTGTGCAGCTCATTAGTAGGTAAGAGCCATTGTCACTTGACTGCCATTGTGAATTGAAACAACAGTAGACTTTGAAGCCACCAGAGAGGTGCAATTGCATGCCTGAGGGAGAACTGCAGGGCAGGATTTATAGACCCTGGTGCATCAGTACTGAGGTGGTCATGGTTAATCTGCTCTCAGCGCTGTAAATAGCTACACGAAAACAGACTTGGAGGTCAGCAGTGCCTCTTGCAAACCTGTCTTGCCCTTTTCCCAGGTCCTCTCTGATGTTCATGCACCCATCGAGGGTGAGGAGCCAGAACCACAGCCTCACCACTGCGGGGGCCCCAGCAGCCGGCTGCCTCCACCTCCCAGGCAACCCCGCGCTGCTGCTCGTGATGCTGTCCCTGCTGCTGCTGAGGCTGTTTTTCTTCTGCAGATCAATAGGGAACTTCAGGTCTGTCTCATCCTGACTGCACTAAACAAGTGGCACTTCAATACCGCAATGACAGCTTCCTAAAATACTCCGAGATAGATAGACAGGGCAAACCCCATAGGGCAGACTGGAGTGGGGCAAAGGAATAACAGTCATCAGAAACACCCAGCTTTCCTCAAGGGTGCCCTGCCTTTGCCCCAGCCCCAGAAATGCAGAGCTTTCCTCTGCCAGTGGTTTGCAACCTTTGCCATGTGCCAGGTGTAAGCAAGCGGTCAAGGCTGAATTGGGTTTCTTGTCCCCTTAATTGGCAGCTCAAAAGCTGAAGGAAAGTCCTTGTGCATGCAGCAGGCAGGAAAGAAGTCTTTCAGGTAGCCTTGCATTTGGAAACCCTCTGCCAAACACAGACTTTGTGTCACAGAAATCTCCTCCTTGAAAAGAAATGTGCCCATGACCATTTTGGAGCAATCTGACCTTTTTCATGGAGATATATGCTTCCCTGTCAATGGCTCATAAATGGATGAACAGCTCAGCTCTTTTTAATAGAGTTAGGCACAGGGTAATAATAGACTTGTGCAGCTCTCTCTCTTTGCTTAATTCATCTTTCTACAAATCATTAACATTGTTGGAATAACTGCTATCATTAGCTTGGATTCCTCCTTGCAGCAGCTAACGGCAGCATTGCAGTGCACAACACATGGAAAAGGGGGTTCCCTGCTCCTGTTTGCACAACAGAGACTCAGGGCAGGGCTTTTCATTCTCCTGTCAAAGGAGGAAAGGTGCTGAATAAAGCAGACCAAACTCCTTTCCTCCTCCATCGAGGAGCATAGCAGAAGGATCAGTGCAGCAGATGCAGACACAGCAGGGGTTCTAGCGGAGGCTCTCAGTGCCGTGGTTGTAGCCTAAGCCCAGTGCACATAAAAGCCATGCAAACCTCTCCTACATCTCCTAAGATGCCCCTAACCCATGCAAACAAACTTGTGGTCTCCACATGTAAGCAAATGATGCCATTCTGCTGTCACATTTCCTGTGGGGATGATGCTCACCAACTGATGATGGTAAAACTGCTCCCTTTGTGCTCATTTTCAACATTTCTGAGCCAAGACCCAAGTATGTATCAGGCTTCAAGGTATAGCATGGCCATCGCCGTGAGATGACCCTGTACAGTATCAAGCAGGCTTAATGCCAGGTTAATATTCCTTTTGAAGTGTCAGCAGCTGCTGGGAGCTGAACAGAGCTTCGCTGCTGTGTGGCATGGCGAATCTATTGCTGGCCTGAGCTAAGTTCACTCCAGGCATAGCCTTGTGCTGGATCAAAGCAGCCTGCCTCCTCATACTGCTCTGGGCAACCTGCCTGCCTGGCATGGTGGAAGGAACTCTGCTTGCTGATGCTGGCCTCAGGGACATCATGGGGAAGGAAGCAAAAACCTCTGGGTGCATTTCTTGGCATGTGCTTCAGTTCAGCAGCAAAACAACCCAAAGCTCAATCCTGTGGCTCCTCAGACCCTAAATTATTAAATGAGTCCATGGCAGCTGATGGAGCTCAGCCCTCAAGAGCTCTGGGCCTGATCCCACAGTTGGGATCTGCACATGTATCTGATTAACATTGTGGGATCATCCTTTAATTAAATTTACTGTGTTTGGTTTATATGCACAGTGGTCTGGACTTGATGACAGCAGTACACAGGAAGGGGTCCACTGCTATTTATGCATGTTGGGGCACGATGCATGCACTCGTTTCATGTGCACAGCCCTAAATGATATCCCTGGGATTACACATGTGCAACTGAGAACAGCAATTGGCCTGGGCTCGGGAGCATTGTGTGACTCTTCCAGTAATCTGAAATGGTCATTTCCTAGCAGTCTGTTTGTTTCTGTGTCAAGGGAAATAATCTAATTTGAGCACTGTAAAATTTACAATTGTTGTGCAACAATTTTAATGAGGTGGAGTGGAGGGGGGGGGATCAGGAGAACATCGGGATGAATTGACACAGTGTGAAGGTGAAAGCAAGGCAAAGCTTCTCCCCAGAAAACTGAAAACAAGTTCTACCACTCCCATAACAACGTTGCCATCTGCAATTAATGAAGGCTCATGTGTGACCCCAGTCCTCACATATACCATGAGCAGAGTTATGCAGAGACAAGAGACCTGTAAAGCACATGGCTTAAAAGTATCAGCATCCTCACAATGCAAGCTGTGCTGGAGTTTGCTGCTGTGATGCAACTTTTTCCAGGGAAGTGTCTGAGCCAGATTACATGTATTATCAAACCTGCTCAGAAAACTGGGAGTCAAAGGGTCCTGCACCAGGTTTGTGCACATTGCATTCCCTCATAAAAGATCTCCATGGTGAGTCCTGTCTCTCCTGCATTGAGCCCATCGTAGTATTATAAATTTCCAGTCCAGTGATTCCAGTTTGGTGATGGTGCAGAAGTGAGGCTGTGTTCAGGTCTGTACTGGGATTGACCCAGAGAGTAGCACCTACCCAGCCATTAGCACTGGCTAGTGGGAGACACAGTTCTTGGATGTAGGAAGTGGCTGTGCATTTGTACAGGCTTCCCCAGTGACAGTATAAATGGAACTCATCTAGATATTGCTGACAGGAAGCATCTGAAGACCCAGGCAAGATTTTGACTCTGTGGTCGTAAAGTTCTGCTCTGCTCATTGCTCCATGTGCAAAAAGCCAGAGTCCTGTTGTGATTTATTTGCAGTGGAGAAACGGCTGCGGAGGTGGCAGCACAGTCCAAAAGGCCCACTGTGCTCCTTTTGGGGTGGCAAGCCAACCTGAAGATCCCTCTGATACAGGGGAACACAACAGACCCACCACAGTGAACAGTCCTTGTGACAGGCAGCTGGGTGAGAAGTGAAATGGACTGCTTGTGTCCTTGGCAAGACAGGGGCAAACTTCAGTGTCAGGAGACCTGACTGGAGCTTCTCACTGCTGCTGTGTCCAGTGAAAGCACTGCAGAGGGGCTGACCTGGACCAGTGCCTCCAGGAGCTTTGAGAGAGCCAATGCTGTGACACTTGGTCCTATTTCCCTCCGAGAAGGAGTTTTGCTGGTTGTGTTTCTGAGAAGAGAAGAGCTCTGCATTCTTCATCATCATTCAACTGCTGTGTTAGACATGTCCCATGTGGGCAAGGACCCATGAGCACCAATCAAAAGATCCCAAGGTAAGGTCTCTGGGGCATCATTTCTCTTGACAGGATGATGAAGGAGAGGATGGGTTGCCTGCATAGGGTATTAAATGCTTCTGCTCATGCTTCCCCCATAACCTTGTGGTCATACTCCCGGGGAGAGTCTTCTCTCTGTTCTGGCTTTGCCCATGTTTTGCAAACAACTCGGATCGAAAACATCTTTTTCTAACCATGCAAGCTAATTGGTCTCCACTGCCCAGGCTGTGTTCATGGTGGCTGTTACCCAGTTCCTCCTGTCCCCCTCTGGTGTCAGAAAAAAGCAGAACCACATCTCAGCCACAAATGGGTTTTGTTTCTCTTTTAAAGCACTCCCCAGGAGGACACTTCACGTTTCTGTCTGAGCCACTTTATTCCCATCACACAAGCAGCTCTCAAGCTAATGCACAGCGAGAGCCCTAGTGGGAAGTTCTTCAGGAGGAGGTAAGAGCCAATATGTAAAGTGGTTAATGAGCTTGTCACAGGCAGCAGTGCATCGGATTACCACTACCAGAAGTGGCTAGAGCCAAGCAAACACTCCTCTTCTCCAGCAGCAAGCACCTTAAATCCTGTCACTGCACCAGGGCCAGGAGCACTGAGAGCAGGCAGGGCCAAAGGGCAAATCACGTCTCATAACCCAGAGGCAAGCCAGACCATTGAAGCAATTACCCCTAATGCTTAGGGGCAGCAAGAGGAGAAAAGCCCCAAGACCTGTTCCACGTCCCTCTGCAGGGACAGGCAATTCACCTTGGTGTTTGTATGGTCTCTTCCAAAGCATCAGGACTGAAAAAACCAGCCCCAAAGAACAGGAAAATAGGGCTGTAAAAGATAAAAATCAGCTTTAGGAGTAGGAGGAGGTGGAGAACCAGAAACAGCTCTCCATTCTTCTTTTAAACAGTCTGGGTTAAGGTAGCAGCATTCCCTTAATAGTAACAGGTCATCAAGGACTGTACAACTTCTAATAGATATCACATAGCTCACAGGATAAATTCAAAAGTCTGCAGGAGAATGGTACTTGGCACTGTGTGTAACTCAGCAACGTCATGCTGCACGGCAAGAAAAACATGATGTCTTAACAAAGGCTGCGAGCTCAGAAGTTTGCAGAAAAGGGAAAAGCCATTTAAACAGAGCTCAGGGTATCCAGACTTGCCATAAACTTAATTAAAGTATAGATTTTGGAAGTGAGTGGAGTGGAAGTGAAAGACATGAACCTGCACCAGACAAGTCACCAAGCAATGTCTATCCAAGGAAATGGAGGTGTGAAGATGGGTAGGGGAAGGGCCATCTCCTGGGTGATTTCCAGGGGCCCAGGCTACTCTAAGTGTGATGAAAATGCAAAATTCACCTAATTTTTTTTCCCCACTTCAAAACCCACAGGACCTCTTGACTCCTGCCACCACTCCTCTGCTGTACCCACTCAACCTGACCATTCACCTGGTGGTTACAGCACAGAGCTGAACTGTGAGAGCATCTGTTGCAGGACTAGAAGTAGATACACTGTGTACCTTCATTGCCCCTCATTTGTTTCCCTTCATAAGTAAATATAGCCCAGGAAATAGTAATTGCTCAAAAGGTGTGTGTGGATGGAGCTTAATCTTTTAATGTTGTTAATGTGCGATGAGCCTAAATCAAGGATCCCATCGCGGCACCACACTAATTTCAACACATTGTTCTTTTTAGGCCTTCAATCTCATTCCCCATAGAAACCATAATTCATGGAAACATGTAAGAGATGGACTTGAGGCAAAGAACAAGGACAGGACAAATCATACTAATTTAATTTACTTGGTTAATTACATTTCATATCTCATTCATTTGAGATATACAGATGAGTAAAATTCATATGGACACAGATATTGAAAAGCCAAAAATAAAGTCATGAGCAGTTTTATCTTTGAGTTGTGCAGAAAATGAAAGTGAGAAAAAGAGAGAGAGAATGTGTTAGTTAGCAGATGCTGTAAGGGGACAGGGAAAATACAGTTTGTTCCTTCTGTAATATCTCTGACCTCATCTTTCCCTTTTCCACACTCTTCTGTTATTATTTTGGTCTTCTTAGTTCTATCACTACATTTTCCCATTCTTGTTTTTGTTTTGCTCCACAATCCAGCCTTCTTCAGTAGTAGGTTCCCTGGGCCACGTTCATGTAGACCATTGAAATATTTCTAGTAGACGACCAAAGGGAGGCATTAATGGCTTTGAGTTACTCCAACTACAACTCAAATCCATTAGAAGTAGAGTTTCTCTAACTTATACATGTGATCTTAAGGAACTGCTCCAACAAGGAGGATTTCCTGCTTTTTATTCCTGAAAAGAACGGCATAAAAAAAACCCCAGGGATCTGCCAGTTCTGTGCCACCCAGAGCTTCAAATCCTAATTTTATTGCTGTGTTGTGTCTTGAGAGCAGCTGGGAACGGTTGAGAATCTGGGCCTCTATCTTCACACATCCAAATCTGTCTTTAAATCTCACTTCTTCAAACAATCTCTCCTCACTTTTTTTCAGCATCGACAAGTTCCAGGTGCCTCCATCCTCTTCTCCCATGCCTGCTTCTCATCCTTAGAGTTATTCTTACTTTGGACATGGACTAACCCTCATCTGCAGTCACACAGAGTAATAGACATGGCCATAAATTTATGTTCTTCAAAATATCAGCCAGTGGCCAAATGTGAAGCTTCACAGATGTAGATTGCCACATTGGTGCAGCTAAATTACAAACCATGAAGTCCTGCACTCTTGCAGAACCACAAAATTGTCACCTGGAGGACTGCCCAGTGCTTGTGAATGTTCAGGAAAGCCTGGGTAAAGCAATGGGAAGTTCACCCAGAAGCATAACCCTGTACCAGCAGATAAGAGCATGCCTAAAACCTCATAAGGGATTCTGCTCCTCCTCTGCCACCAATGATGCCTATCTTTCCATGTCTGACAAGAGAGGTATAGTTTTCCTGCCTCCTGTTACCTACTCTTGACTTTCATAGATCACAGCTTCATGTTTTCTTCATCCTTATATGAATCAAAGGAAACCATCAGCATCCACAGCTGGTCTACCAAAAAAAGATCTTTAGATCATTCAGTCTAGTCTGGGCACTTCATAGCCTGATTATGAGTGTAAGAGGGTTTAGATGCATGGACACGAGTCTTGATATGCCAGTGGCTTCTAGGACCAGAGCGCAGGCCCTGGCCTGTTTTATTTATAAGCATAGGCATACGCATTATATCTTTAATCATAAAGCTTCTTGCTTCTCTGCATCTCAGCCAATCCCACCCAATATTCTTCATCCACTCAGTGTCCCAGGATTCCTCTCAGCAATGCCTCACACAGTAACTACTTACACTTGATGCTGCATCAAAATACACTAAGAAAAAGTAGCATATTATTCTCAAGTTACTGAAGCAATAGAAGTCAACATATGAAAGAATTAACTTGCAGGAATCGTCTCAAATCAGTGTTGCAGAGATCACAGCTCTCAGAGAAGTGAGTGACAAATTGTAAATCATCTTTTGCCTGGGCTAACATTGTTTGGTCCAGCCACCACGTAATGGTCATCTGAGTGTGATCAGTGTCCAAAGCCTGGTGAGAGAGATTCATCTGACCCAGCATTAGCACTGGGAGGGTGAACGTCTCCACTGGAGCTGAACAGCCTGACTCTCCACATCCACGCAGAGAAGCAGATACTTTTGTTGTGCAGTTCAGCTCATCCTAAACCAGACAGCTTTAGGGTCAGATAAATGATGCCCGTTTCTCTACGTTGGCTATAAAGGAAGCCATGGGTGATCAGCTCAGCCAAAGACTCCTTTCTTGCTGGGTGAGCTGCACATCTCTCCTCTGCCTGATCCCCATCAGCACAAACTCCTCTCCTTTGGTGAAAAACTGCCATAACAGCCATGGTCATTGATGCTGTCAGTAAGGAAGCAGAGGAGATACACCCTGCAGTGCCGACCTCTGCCTCTGCTCTGACCATCTCACTTACTCCCATGCCAGGCAAACTCCCCAAAACACAGGATCAATGCCTTCAAGCACGCTCTGTAACAAGCACCCTAACATTTATCTTCAGGTAAGTCTGGGTTGGGAAGTTATTTGGCATTTCCCCAGTAGGCTCTTGAACACACAGAATTCGTAGACATATCAAATTTACCTTTTTCCTGTCCAGGTCTAACACCATTAAACACACTGAGCAGACTTTCAATACCATCCAAAAGGAAACAATTTCCTTAAAAAAAGGTCCTCACACAGTTTAAGCTGAATCAGACCCATACTGGACTATATAAATATCATCATTATGCCTTGTTCCTATAAAAACAATAAGTATTGAGAGCTTTGTTGTTTGTCCAGGAGGTAAAGCCCGTGCCAGGCAGCACAAGGCAGGCTGCCAGTCAGGAGGTGGACATGGTTACAGAAACAGTCTTTTCCAGATCCGGTCTCTGAGACTGGTGAAAAAGGTTTCTGTGAGTGAAGGAGGTTTCCCACACAAGTTCCATGTCAAAGGCAGGCAAATGTAAAGGGAGGCTGAATGCTGCACTGATCTCACAGCTCAGGTGTGTTACAGGTGCAAACTCTATAGTCCTTTGGTGAAAATGAGGGAAGTCACAATAATCATCCCCTTTAATTATGTCTTCCTGCCCTCATTTATGGAGGAGTCTTGATTTTTCAGCAGAAATGTAGATATTCCACAAATTCTTCAGAAATTTGTCATATTTCCTCTGGAAATGCTGCAGTGTCTTCTGGAGCTGTCTTTGATTTATCCCATGCTCCTACCACTATCATCATTACCTACAGACCAGCTGGATTACATTCTGTGTGACAAATGTGAGCTACCTTTTGGGAACCCTTGTTTGTGGCACGAAAGGACAGCACAACAAGGACTTGGGCCATAAAGTGCAGTGGATGAAGTAGTCCGCAATTTCCACAAGTCCCTCCAGAACATTTTCCAAATAAATATGTTTTTATTTTTCTGCCAGTGAGTTTTCGTGTATAGCTATTTGAAAGCAAGAGAAACTTCTCATGTTAAGAAATGAAAGATTTTGGAGACCTCTAAAATGGTCTTTCTTCCCACCTCACCCCTTGCAGCCACCTGGAAACACTGAACTACTGTATCGCCAAACAACTGCATCCTTATATACATCACTTGCTGAAAGGATAGTCAGGGCTGTTGCCTGCTCCCTGGGTAAAACTCATAGTCAGGCACAGGGGTCCTCAGCCTCATTTTACAGAGGTTTAGAGAGAAATGAGACTACAAATGATCAGGTCATACTTGCCAGTAAGCACTTAGGAACTATAATCTTGTGCTCTGGCTGAACAGCAGAGCCAACCAAGATACATTTACAGTATTTCCTTCCTACCATGCATATTTCAGCCATAGTAAAAAAAAAGAAAAAAGGGCATCAAAACACAGCCAAGTTGTAAAATCTGACCATCTGCAAGGCGGCTGGTGGAAAACCATTTTTACTTTGCCTTGAGAGGCATTTTTCCAAAGCTGTCAAACAGCTATCACCAAAGACCACTAGATTATTTACTAGTCCAACATCTGTCAAGAAATAATTAGGTTGTTAAAGGTAGATTGTTAGTTACCGGCATTAGGCGTCCATTAACATTAATTGAACTCCTCAGAATTATTTAGGAGCAAAGTCTGGCCCCATTGAACTTAATGGGAGCTATTCAGTTAACTCTTGACTGACCTGATGGATTTGACTCATGGCAGATAGAAAAGTGATGGGTTTCTGTTCAAGCCATATACCCATGAATGGAGACATCTGCTACAGGGACAAGTTCTCAGAGAGGCTACACACTGAGGGAGTATTTCAGACAACCCAACCACTTTGGAGTACTCAGTAAAATTTCATCCACCCCTGAAGAAGTTCCCACTTGGCCTGGATTTTCTCTGCTTGAACTGGAAATACACAGTGGGGCATGGAGGTGCTTGCTTCTAAGTCAGCCTACACGTCCCCACACTCACATCAGCACAGGGATCCACACTGTGTTTTAGAGATTTAGTTTTTAAAACCATCAGCCTGAGTCCAGTGCAATCCTTGGGGAATATGAATCACAGCATTTGGAGGCTGGTCCAAAGTGTAAGTCAGAGTATCCTGCAAGCTGCCCTAGCCCACCCTGACCTTCAGCAGGATGTTCTCCAGATGGAGCTGATGTTCTTCTGATCTGCTAACAAAAGCTTCTGTGGTGATTTTGGGATATCAGGGATCAACTCCTCTGCAATGGTGGGACAGATGGAAGGGTGGCCCTTACACAGCTGAAATTCAGCCTGTGACCCACAGTCCTGGAGCTTAGAAAAAATGCACTTTCATAGCCACATATGTCTGAAAGAGAGCAATGAAATAGTTGGTAGGTAATTAGCATTGCTGACATTTATACCATTAAGGATCCAGGGAGAAGCAAAATAAGGGTGTGCCAAATATTCGCTGATTGGAGATGATTATGTTTCTGCTGATGCTAATATTCCAATGTAATAATTTGCCCTCGCCATTCTCCCCCTCCATGCAGTCCACAGGGACAGGCTTGATTGGGTCTTCTAGTCGAGAAGAAAGGGTCTAACCTTGCTGTCATGTGCAGCATGTAACAATAGGCTATCCAAATGGAAAACATTAGTTTTGCATTAATACATTAATACTGACTTCTGGACTTCACTGCTAGGTTAAGAGTTAAACTTTTAGTTATCAGATCCCTTGTGTGATATAAACTATCATTATGAGATACATTTTCTTTCCATTATGCTGTAATAAAACCCTCCTCCTTATAATATAAATATATACATTTCCTCCGAGGCATCCTATTTGCTAAAGAACATCATGGAAATCTAATCTCCTTTTAATCAATAAAACACCAAATGATGTTTCTATTTAATGCAAACTTTGCTTCTTACCATGTAATGAACCTGTTTCTATTAAGAACACAGCCATTAATGGAATAAGTAATGCATTGCTACAATTCCACTGCTACAGTCAGGTTTCTCTTAGTATTTCCATTATAAACTCTGCTATTTAAGAGTCTGCAATTTTCTGAGCTGAAGTTTTGCCTATAAAATCCCTTTATACTGCTTGAGGGCTTGGGGTTGCAGGCTTGTGCAAGGAAGAAGGTTGCAGTTGTCGTCATGTGCAGGGGCGCTCTCTTGCTCTGCCACAGACTCCCTGTATGACCCTGGTCAAGTCATTTAACCTTTAGAGCTTCACTCAGTCCAAATGGAAAATGGTCTGAAACAGAGAGAAGCCTCAGAGGCAAAAGAGATCCAAGTTTAACTACATTTGAAAGGATGGCTCTAGGGAATGATAATGGACTTGAGAGACTCTTGCTTTTGGGACATCAGTACAATTTATTGTAGGTCAGTAATGAAAAGAAAATGGAAGCTTGGCATTTTGCCAAGGATAAGAACTATGGGGATCTGTCCAAATCATTTGTGATGGATGGCTATAAGAAGAGATAAACAGCTGTAATTTGGGCCAGAAAATACTTATGACCCAATCTATGCTTTTGCAAAGATACTCTTTATTCTTATGTTTTTGTCAAGCTATTGCTGAAGGAAGTTCAGGACCTCTCTCTTCGCAAGATGCTCACTCAGAATATTTTATATCCTTATTGGGTTGTGGTTCATCTCAGTCATACTATTTGTATTATCTGATAAATGACAGGGCTTTCAAGAAAGAGAACAAGAAACATGTATTAGGAAACTCCGAGACATAATCACTGGTGCAGAATTTGAAGGGAATTTGAGGATTAACAAACATTTTGATGAGCAGGCAGCAAAATAAAAAAAGGGCCAGACAATTCACAGCTGAATTTCATGCTCACATCTGCATAAATGCTATTACCTCCCATGCAAGCAGATTAGACTGGGAGATCAGATCCTCCACCAGGGCCTGAAGGACATGCCTACAGTGAAAAAGGTGGCTGTCCCTTGCATGGGCTGGTAACCCGACGTTGCAGGTTAAAGCAGAAATGGTAGGACAGTTTGGATGTTAAGCTGGTTTGGCAGCTCTAGCTCAAGATAAAAGGGAAGATGAAGCTCTAGATGCTAACTAGAGCTAATGTCCAAGTCACCTTCTCTTTGCTTATTTGAGCCTGCGTGAAGAACTTCTTGTATGGCAGATGTGTGTGAAACAGCTTCAACGGATGAGGAATCCTGGCTGTACAGGAACTGGGAAGGCCATCCTTAACTCCTCTTTCTTATCTCCCTCATCTCTGAACTCTGAGACTGGATAAAGGTAAATATGGTCCTGGGAACACCACGACGGGACACCACAGCTCCAAACCCTCCTAGATAGCTGGGACACCAGCCTGGAGAATGCTTGTCCAGCACCCTGGGAAAAAGAGGACTTCTTTAACCCTCAAGGCAAGGCACTCAGGGTCAATAAAAGGTCCTCTCCTATTAATCCAGTAACCAGAGCATATTTGCTGGGGCTTACTGCCATCTTCAGTTTTCAGGCAAAGCTAAGGCATGGATGGAAGGGCATTGTGGCCTCTGAGTCCAGTGGTGGGGTGATGATTCCCTAGTCATGATCTTCAGAACTAATGTGTCAGTTGCCTATCCATGTATATAGATAGTTTCCTCCATTATATTCAGTTCACATTTCTGAGTTTTGTTTCACAGGTGTGAATGTAAGAAACACCTTTCTAGACATGGGAACAAATCTCTAATCTGACTGCCTGACTTGGGAATCACAGACAAGCCCCGTCTCTAAATATGCAGGAGAAAAAGCAAGAATCACTGTCTCCTCTTGACAACCAGGGGAACATGAAGCATGAACGATGTTTAAGGTCATTGGGGATCCCCAGAGTAGAGTGAGGAACCAAAGTTAGTTCTAATCCCAACAGGGAGCCTTAATCATGGGACGGGTCAGGTAGGACACATGATATGCAACAGTCTTTGATAAAAAAGTCAGGTCAAGTGTTTCCTGTACCTGAAGCTCAAGGAGGAGGACCTTGGGGAAGGACCAGTCCGTACATAAGGTCCAGTTATCAACAGGGACTGTGCTGGTGGAGGGAACAGGGAGGAAAGAGCAGAGGAGGAAATTGGCAGAGACAGCCATCACATCCGGAGGCTTTATCCTAGCGCAGGTAACACATTCTTTATTTCACATTTATTTTCTCGCCATGTTAGGGAAGGGGAAAATAGACACACTTATTTCTCCTGCTCATTTTCCTGGACCATCTGGTGTTGAAGCAGAGATGACATATCACTGTGAACAAGGGGAAGATGTCACAGTTTTCTCTAATAGCTGTGGGAGGAAAATAATTATTTTAAAAGTATGTGGGCTGTACAGACCGTACTTGTTAAGTCAAACTACCAGGAAACTTATTTCAGACACAAAACATTTGATATTAAATGATCAGTAATGTTAGAGATCAGCAGTCCCAACCATAAATGTCGGGCTCAATTCTGCTCTTACCACAACCATAACTCAGGCACCACTTCACCAAAGCCAGTGCACCATCTTTTGGGTTTACCGATCAAGTAAGAATGAGATATTATAGACAAGTCTATGACACAGATTACTCATACCATGTACATCAGTGATTGCAGTCAGGTAGGGAAACAGGTCAGGATAAGAGGTGAAGCCAATAATGTGACATGTATCACCTTCCAAGCAATGACAAGAACATATTGATTTTTTCCCCCTTAGCTCTGATCCCTTCTGTATTGTTTCTGTAAAGTTGTCAGGGCGTCTATGTGCACTTGCAGCTCTAGATAATTTCATAATATATAATAATTAAACTTTGAAGCACCAGACATGTGAAGAGAAATTAAATACTTGCCCTACATAGGGATTCTCAGAAACTTCACTCTCACTGAACAGAAACAAGTGAAATTCTCAATTGTCATTCAGCAGCTTTAGGGACCTCTTGGAAGTATCTTGAAAACTGTCTAATTCAGCCCAGAAACTTGTAGGATGCATGGAATGATAATTGAAAATTGGGCTTTTTAAAAATCAAATGGAATTATTTGAGTCACAAGTAGTCTTCTTTTTTGGAATGAAATGAACATTTCCTCTCCCTCCCCCCAAACAAATCTGTTTCACTGAAATGTTGGCATTTGAAAAATGTTGATAAACTCTAGTTACAATGAGAGCTAGTCAGAGAATGGAAACAGATTTGGTAAATAAGTATAAACAAAACAGCTTGAATTTGATTCCTGGTATTTTGTGGAATTGCTTTGCTTGTTCTTTGCAAACAAGTAGAGCTATGACTTTGGGCATTCAAAAAAATAAACACAATGCCCAGAATGTTTCCAAATTTGTGCCAGGGTAAAATAATAACATTCATTATTCAATAATGCACAATTCAGTGGCATATTATTTTCCTCTTTAGAGCATTCTTTTAATCAGATAGCAGCCAATCACCCAGTGGAAGTAATGAATGTGCAGAGCAAACAGTTTAAAAACTAAACACCTGACAATTGTTTTCTGAAAAACTTATCAAACACTGAATACTCATGGAGATATTTGGATCATGTCTAGTTGTAATTATGATCCTCAAATACAAAAGCAAGAATGCATTCAAACTGTCCCCCTTTCCCATAGATACTTATGGAAATAGATAGCACACACTCTACTGTACATTGTCTCCTTACTCTATGAAAAAAAGATCATCTCAGTGGTACTCCAGACAGGCCTATGAGTCTAGCTACATTGCAAGAGTAAGATTTCAAGTGTTGTCAACCCAGAATTATTTATCAATACTGGTTCGAAGGTATGTTTTGTAACAAAATAGATACCTAATTCAATAGGACTTTGCTAAAAGTTCTGGAGAGAAGGTCACAGGTAAGACCTCCATAGGTTTTTGTTTGAAACACTGTACTTTGTTCTTTTTTGTGGAAGGGAGCTGCCATATCCTATTGGAAATAAAAGATGTCAATTGCAAACTTAATCCAATTTTATTGGACAAAATTCAATCTCTTCATTTTTGATGCAGTAATGGGTCAGCAAACAGAACTGAAGAGCGCAGCCTCAGACAAGTAATGATCCTGCAGTCAGAGACGCCACCAGCAAAAGTACATTTTATAAACAAGGAACCCCTGAAAATTTGTTTAGAGTATTTAAAAGAATAGTGCTCTTCTCAGTCGCATACAGACCTGCAAACGTTCGCCAACAAGCTGTTTCCCAGTCATCACTGCAAGCCCAAGCTTCCAACAGAAAATCCGTGCCCTAGATAAAGAAGATCACTTCTCTAATGTTATTTTTTCTCCTTCCCCAAATAGGTTATACAGCAAGCTCTCTACTTTGGTTGATTAAAACACACCATGCATAAGGGAGTGGGAGACACACACATGGAGTCAGACCCTCGATTTACATAATCTCCATTGACTTCAGTGGAGTGACACCAATTTATAGCAAGAAAGGGTCTGCCTACAGACTCTTAAAGAATTGATTAGTAACCTACAACAAACTGTTTTCAGGGAATAAGGTATTTTCATGAGAATGGTTCTTCCTATATCTTGACTATAAGACAGAAACTTTGCTAACAGAGGCAGAGGCTACACTGTGAAATTTATGATACCTGAAAGGAAATTCCTTGTATCTGAAATGCTCAATAGTCCAATTTACATGCACAAAATAGCCATGTATTTACAGGCAGAAAAACACCTCTACGTGTTAAAGCAGTCTTTTTAAAAGGGAATGATTTTGAAAGTGCAAAATAAGAGGATATTTTTCAACTCTTTTGCTCTCTTCCTTCTCTTGTCTTGGTCACTGGGAAGAAATACAGTAAAATAACACTTCAAATAATAGAGATCATTCATAGCACCTCCATCCACTTTCCATGCCTGCTTTGGCAGTCTGGCTTGTGTCATAACTATCACAAGTTTATTTATAGTTCAGCAGTGTTATGAGAGGTCAAGCAAGGAGGAAGAAATTCTGATGAAACCACTGGGGAGTCCAGAGAGGAATTTTGTTGTGCTGAGGGTGTTTTTTGGGTTGGTTTTGGGGTTTCTTTAATGTTTATTTCCAAAATAACATGCTTTGGAAGCTATTCCTTCCTTTGATTTCTCCGTGTTCCTCCTCTGCGGCTGTTTTGGCAGTGATGCTCTGGAAAAGAGCAAATGCTGAAGCCTCTTCTCAGAGCTGACACGGCAGATCGTGTGAGGTTTCTGTGTCGGTGGCTCCCGGTGAGTTAACAGAGATGGTGCTCTGGCTGAGGCACTGGGGACTCAGACTCAAGAAGTGCTGATGTCCTGCCATCAAAAGTAGCTGGTCTAAAAAACTGCAATTACAGAAGCAATGAGATGCGCTGAGCTGTGAGAATTTATGGGCAGGCTTTTGCTTGCTGCTGTCCTCGTGGCTGGAGGAAGCAGTTGTTACCAGCCCAAAATACCCACTCCCTGCTCTCCTTCCTGCAATCCCAGGAAGGCTGGTCCCTGCCCACCAGCACCAAGGAAGGAGTCAGGTCCAAATTCCCCCCAGGACTGAATGAGTTACTTCTTCTCTTTCTCCTCCAGGACATTTCCCTCCCTCAAGAGAGTGCTTGGGTGCTCTGTAGAGGGGTGGATAAGGCATAGATGTCTGCCACATGGTGTAGAGGAAAATTTAAGATAGAGGGTTGCAGTGAACCTCAAAGGCACCCAGGACCTTTTGGGTACGAGTGGGCACAACCCAGGAAACCCAGGCTCTCCTGCCATCCTGCACTGGTTCTGTCGTGAAGCAGAGCTCTTTCTGCAAGCTGGAACAGGGAAGATCAAGGACTCCCTTGAGCAAATACAGGACAATTTCCAAAGCATTGCATGAAAGGCGTAGTCAGGATGCTGCTTCTTCAGCAAGGCAGTAGCATAGTGGTGACAGGTCAGAGATGGTTAATATATCACCTTCTAACTGGGACTGAATAGATTCACTTGGTATATGCAGATATAGATGAGGCTCAGTTTTCAATATCGTGCTGCCTATAACATATGACAGGGTCAACAGGCTGCTGTAGAGATCAAGAGAACAGATCAGCCTTCCAAAAATTCAATATTAATTATTGAATATTTATGTTTACTAGGAGGAATGAGTGATCAGAGTTTCTCTCCAAGGCTGTGTATGAATCTTTGTGTTTCAAGAACAATATAAATCAGGCCTTTCTATTTGTCATTTTTGTGAGATGAAAATTAACATCACAAGCATTATTAATAAGGCATGCACAACAGAAAGAAGAGAGGAAGCAGAGCAGCTCACTCCCTATAAGTTTCTCTTTCTGTATATTATGTAGATTTATCATGTACCAATTCCTTGCTCTACCCATTTCTTCTTTTCTTTTCTCTCTGGCAAATTTGGTCTTCAATAGCATTCACATGCCACTGATTAATATACCTGCCCCTCAGCCATCAAATTATAGCCCTTTACAAATATTAACAAATTTATCCTCACAGCAACCCTTGTATCAAAAGCACCAGGTACAGAGCCATTCTCTGGGATAGCACTGAAGGAGAAAGACTGAGGTCTCAGGGATGTGTGAAGGCACAGAATGACACACCAGCAATAAAATAGAGGGTAAAGGATAGGTACAAAGAATGCACAAAAGAAGGTTGTACGGTCAAAACCTATCAACCACAACAGTCCTTATGGCCTTCAGAATCCACTTAATAAAAGTTAACTCTCCTTGACTTGAGGCCCTTTGGCCATACATCTCAGCCTGTTTCATAAAGGAAATTATTGTCCTCAGCCTTACAGGTGAGGAAAGTGAGCAACTGAGAAATTAGGGCCCAGCCTCAGGGTTGCTCAGGTGTTTGATTTTAACAGGATTTCACCTAAAACTGCAAGTCTGTCAGGTGTGTTGGCTCAAGAGCTTAATCCTCAGATTTACAGCCCCTTTGCTCAGCTCGAGCACAGAGGCAGTCAGAAGTACTGGGAAGGTGGAGGTCCCTCTGGGTGATTGCTGGATGGACACACAAACCCTAGTGCTCAAACGGAGTGAGCTGAGCACAAATATCATTATGAGTGTATCATTGACCTCCCGGATGGAGACCTGAAGACTTGGGACAGACACTCAGAGGTGCAGGTGGAAGTCCCCATAACAGGGAGGGTAAAGCTGCAAGCGGCTGTTTGGGCCACCCTAGGGACTGTCCCTGGGCTGCAGTCTCCCTTTTCAGTGCTCATCAGTGTAAAACCTGCCTTTGAAAAAAATACATCTTGGCAAAAAACATTGTTGTTGGTGAGGTGTGAAGGCTGGTGAGGTGGTGGTTTCCTTAAAGTGGGCTGGAGAAATTATGTTCATTCAATAGTCAGTTCTTCCAATGTTTTGTTCTGTTTTGTTTTAAAATGCCACTTCATTCTGCCTTCTCCCCACTCCCTACAAAAAGTCCATACAAGTCAGTCTACCACCAAATAGCTTTTTGACTTCTGTCCCCCACTGCTTGCACCCTTTGAATTCCCAGACCAGGTTTGTTTCCAATGGGTAGATCTGTCTCCAGCTATGAAGACAAAATGTCCGTGGCTGCTGAGAAATTCTCTCCCATGCTCTTCACACTATTTACTGTGCAATATTGATGTATTACAATATTACACCTAATCATAATTAACAATGATACTTAGCAGCATCTATATGGCTCTTCACACCTTCAAAGTGCTGTGCAAACACTCATTAATTAATCTTTGTTTGGGAATCCTGTACAGAAGTCTCTTCCACCGGGCACCAAGAGCTGGTCCCCAGGAGCAGAGCCATGCTTGCTGGGGCATGCTGGCTGCTGGGGGCTGCCCGTGGAGATGGAAACTGCTCCTGCAGGGAAGGTTCAGCTCTCCACTTCTGGGAGGTACCAAGAGCTGCCTTTCTGTTCCCAGGGAAGATGTGAAACAACAAAAAGCCTGCAGGAATGGGCAATATAGACAAGAGAGTGACAAATTATGGTGATCCTAACCTCTAACTGCTCTTACTCCACAGTGCTGGTGCTGGTCCAACTTGTTGACCTGAAGCCATCTAATAAAGGTCAGTGTCTTTTCTTGGGTCAGCCCAAATCCTGCATGCTCATGAGCCCAGGGTCCCCACAGCTAGCCCAAAGTGGTGGGTGAGGAGGGAGAGGAAGGTGGCGTTGGGGGCAGGTGGTGGAAGGGGGGAAGCGAAGGCCACCAGCATGGGAGCTGCTGCAGGAGCACACTGCGGCAGCTGCCCCTGCCAGATCTCCTTCACACACCACTCCCCACTGTCCATGTTTGGGCCCTGGGTGGGGGTTTCTCTCACGTTTGCATTTTGGAGGTGAACAGCAGGTACATTTTTTGCATCTCGTGCAGCCCGTTCAGTGCTGTATCTCTGCCTGGATGAAATGCGCCTTTTCTCAGCTTTTCACTGTCTTGCTCTGAAATCTCCACTCCCATCCCTCTGCAGAGCTCAGTAACAGCTTGCTTCATCTTCCTACTGTCAGCACTCTGCTTTGACCCTTTAATCAGGGGACTTGGCTTTTATCTGGAAGACATATGCCTTAGGTGTCTTGTATAAGGTGCCACACAAAGCAAATTCAGCCAGGCCTGCCAATAACACATCATCTAACCAGATGGGGATAAACAGACTTGAATTCATTTGCTCCCTTTTCTCTACTCAGTAGTAGCAAGCACCAGAGAAAAGGCTGTTACTAGCTTTGTATAATGTCTCTGGGTACAGAGTTTTTGTACTTTGCATTCAAGGAGAGCTTAGGTCAGCCTCACAGCTTCTTTTGATTAGAGATAGTTGGCATTAATAAAATGACAAGCCTTTTGCTACTTGTCCCTATGACATTGTAGGTACCAAAAATGAACAGTGTCATGGAGGGTTTTTTTTTTTAACTCAGTGAAATCTCAGTTGTACTTTTTTGTGCAAATTGGATAAAACAAGGAGGAAGTGTGAGGCCCCCTAGGCATAGATATATAGTTTGTGTTGAATTGTCAATGGAGAAGTGACCAAGATCATTTTTTTTTTCCTTTGGTGACCTCAGCAAGATTGATATCTAGATCTCATCAGCTGAAGTGAAAGAGTTATTATTACAGAGCCTGGAGCAGAGCTGACATATACTTGCAATGAATGAAGCTGTTTCTAGCTTAGGGAATTCAAATGGCCAGGCCAGGGACATGCTTTATACAGTAAGAGCAGAGATACCAGTATTCAGACCAACAAAATGGGTCTCAGCCAGTCAAAAGATCAAAGAAACACTTCTGAGGAGAACAGCTTTTCTTCTGAAAGTGCTAATTGGAATATTTGATAGCAGCATCATTATCTTTCCTTTTTTTTGAATACTTTTTAAAGCCATTATCTTTCTTGGGGTTCTCTCCATTTTTCTCCTTGGGAAATTTAAAGAATGGCAGAACATTCTTAAAACATCCTTTCAAAGCAAACAGATTTGATCTAGTTAAGAGCAAACAGACATGGAGACAATTTCCATTCTGTGAGGGGACATACCCCTCACTTAATAAGGCCAACCTATTCCCTGCATTACACTCCTTGCTGTGGTCACATTTGATATACAATTGTAAGACATGGACAGTGACACTCTATGTAAGTCCCTGACAGAAACATGGCCACAGGAGAGCATCCCTCAGGGGTGTGTGGCAAGGCTTGGTATTTATTATTGGGTATAGGTGATCCAGAGGGAGACACCAGCCCCTACCTTGTCATCCCGCAGTCTGTAAAAATGGTGATCGTGAGGAGCTTGTATTTTAAATAAAGCACAGTGCGTGCTCATTTACTGATTGAGATTAGAGGCACACAGAGATTAGGACCCTGATCAGACACCCACTGAAGTCAACAAGGCGGGGGGGGCAAATTGCGACCAGCTTAAGTGAGCATATGGCAAGTCACTCTCAGATTCAAGGTCATATGGGAAACATGCAACATCGTTGATATTTCACACCCCAGGTGAATGCATCAGCCCTGCTTGGAAACAGTCATATCTGCTCACAAACCTCAATCTGAATTTAAGAGGAACCAAGTGTGTGGTCACGCTGCCTGCCAGCTTCAACAAAAATTGACACAGTGAAAGAGGTCTCAAAGACCATGAAACTTTAGGAGCTTAATTAAAAGCAGCATCTGGGAAAATTAAAGGAGAGAGACTGAAATTAGTACCTCTGCAGACAAAGAGGCAGGCAGCACCTTGCTGCTGCACATCTGCCTCTGCCCTGCGGGGGCTTTGCAAGGACCTGCAGACTCAACAGGAACAACTCCATCCACCTCCTTTGTCATTGCTCAGAAAACCACTTGTTTCTAGATGAGACTGTGTAACTGCACATGCATGTGAAGATCTGGGATCACATTTTATGGATATTTTAATATGTATGTGGAGGGATACTGTGTGTAAGTAGCATTCCTGGCTATTTCAAATATCCCGGACACTCAGAAGCCAAACAAAAAAGCCAGGTAGGCCACTCTTCTCCTTTACAGACTTTTTTTGTTTGGTTTTTTTTGTTATTGTTCACTCAGGTCTCAGTTCAGTCAGACTGTCCACAACAGTCTTTTGAGATGTGCTACAGCGTAGTTCAACCTTGGGCCTCCTTAATCTGATACAGCAGAGTGGTTAAAATAGGCAAGACCAGATGTTCAAATACTTTCACTTTGGCAACAAGAGGAGCAAACGTAGTGAAAAGGTCAAGGGTCAGGAGAAGAGAAACGGAAGAAAGGCCACAGCTTTCAGTAAAGAATAGCACCAGAGCTCAGAAATGGCATGGAAGCAAAATAATGACGTGAAGGACCTCACATGCTTCTGCTGCAGCTGGAAAACACTTAAGCCTGAAAGTCGGATTTAGATCTGTCACAATAACACTATGCATTTCAGATTGATTGAATTATAACTCACAGGTGCTCCTTGCTCCCATGCATTTCATCCTTCTTCCCTCCACAACAGGCTTTAAACTCCAGCACACAAGACATGAAAAAGATTGCTTCCTTGCATTCTCCTTAACACTGCTAGGTCTCTATCATATTTATAAACACGTATTTTAACACGTAACACTCTACAGAGGAAATCCAACTGCCGTCAGAGCAGGCTGTTTTGATGGACTGAGTAAACATGATATTTTGGTGACAGGTAATTTTCATACTCAACTGATTAATTCCAGAACATAGGAACAATGGGATTTTTCAGCTGCTGAATAATGCATGTATGGCATTGCAACTGGTAAGCAGCAGGGTTCCTGGTTAGCGATAGAAATTCACACACCCATGCTATTTTAATAAGCTATCACTGTTAAAGAAGTCTATTTACGTTATTCATCTCCAACATTTGCACAAACATGTCAACCGGGGAAGTGTGTGGGGGGAGGTAGGAGGGAAAAATGAGGTCATATTCATATACAGTTTCTTAGCTGTTTAATTTATATAAGCCTTAAAATTAAGCAAAAAACTTACTTCCAAGGGAAAGAAAGCACCATGACCACCACCTGAAACCTGGATAATATGAAGATGATGGAAACAGACCATAGCAGAAGAGAAAAGCCAGGACGAGGATATACATAGAGAGCTGGGCATAGGCTGCTCCAGAGCTTTGTGAGCCAGAGCCATTTTGGGTTTTGGCTACCAGGCTGCTCCATGGTGCCACTGGTCCCTTTGGAGACATCTGGGCCATGTCCTCGTCACTGTCTCCCCATGAACCAGCCAAGAGCTCCCAGACCTATAGGTTTCCAGGCCACTCTGCTGCAATGTGTTGGGGTTTGGGACAGGGGCCACCCATCTGGAGTCCAGGGCTGCTCCACTAGGGTTATGAATGTGTAGACAGCAAAAGGAAGGAATCAGCTCTTAGTTATGGGATCAAGTGTCAGACTGACTCTTAAATTTAGGTGTATTGTGAGCTAGATGCTTAATTTCTTTTATAGCCAATGGAGATCTAGTCAATGCTGATCACCTGTAGAAGTCTGTTTTTCTTGGTTCTGCATAGTATTGATTAGGAGATAAATTATTTTGCATAGAACAGGCATCTGGTACCATTAGAGGGTCTGGGGTGTCCTGGTTGGTTGCCAGCTGCTGCTCCAGGGGGGTGCAGGTTTCCCATAGATTTTGGGTAATGTTTTCCAGCCCCAGGGAGGTATCTGGGATGCCACAGGGCATTTAAAATGACACTAGATGCCTATGTTTAGACAACTGTACAACATCCTTGACCTCCATTGACTATGATGGGAATTTGGACAGCTGGACATCTAAATTTGCATGCCTTAATCTGTGAGCTGAATCCCACCCAAAAATGTCAAACTCTCCTCATTTTCACTAGAGCAGGTCACTAGAGGCCAGATTTTCAAGAAAGCAGCTCCTATTTTGGCACCCATTCAGCTGCCAAACTTGCAAGTGTGATCAAGGGCAAGGCTGACTCCTTCTGAACGAGATGGGGGCTGACCAGGTGAAGTGTATCTGCTCCACCATCTCCTCATGCCCCAACTACTCAGTTCAAAAATGGAGGTAAAATGGAGTCTGAAGACAGTCCTGCAAACCTGGAAGGAGCAGACCCAGGAGTTTGGTGTGTGTGCAATGGTTCTATATGTGCACAACATGGGAGACACAATCACATGTGGTTACACATGACACTGAAATCCAGCAGATCACCCTCCAGGCAACAGCACTGATAGAAATATGCTACTTGTTCCTTTTCCCCATGTCCTTGTGTCCCTTATTTATGTTCCTCAGGAATAAAGTGTTTTTAAAGCAAGGAGCAAACTGGTCTACCTCAAAACAGTTAATCTCATACTTGGCTCCAACTTTTCTTTATTTTGTCATTTGGATCTAGATGCTGGTGCAGTTTAATCCCCTACAACCTCACATCTAAGTTTTCATTTGCATGGTAAGTATTGCTATCATTACATTCATTCTTTTAAATCATACTCCCAAATTTTGCTTCTCCTTAGCTGCCTGGGAATATTTCCTCCCATTTGGGGCATGCACCTCTGGAATAATCTGGGAAGAGACTTTCTTCCTTTTGGACAGCGGGGCTGTTTCCCCAAAGAGCATAGGAATGGTATAAGCATGTTTTTCAGGACATGACTATTTTACTACACAACAGCCCAATGATTTATATCATTGTCGGAAGTTTTGAGCCTTTACTTATTTTATTTCTTGCAGCTTTGCAAAAAAAATAGGGAGGAAAAAATCCCCAAATCTTTGCTATGGGACACTCTAGTGCATATTATGGTACATGGGGGTTGAGGAGTGCCCAGCTCTGGGAGGAAGGGGTTGGAGACCATGGGCAGCTCCAGCATCACATTATGCAATGTGTTATTTCAGTCTCTCTGGAGGCTGGTAATTGCGCATGTCAGAAAAACATTAAGGTAACCAATGTAGAGGGTAAAGGCTGCATAAGGAGACCAACTGACAGAACACACTGAACTAATTTTCTTCCAGCCTCCCCCAAATTTTTCTTTAAAAGCCTTCCCCTTCAGTCTGGGGAGAAGCATGAGAAACTTGCCTGAGGTTTTCTGAGAAACCAGGAGAGGAGGAGAAATGGTGGTTGGTTACAGAAACTTTCCTCCCCTTTGTGTGTCTCTCATCTCTCTCAGCCCAATTGTAATTAAACTTTCTGTTGCCCCCACTGTGCTAGTCACTAATGGGAAAATGAAAACAGATATCCTCACTCTGCAGGGATTATATTCCGAAAAGATAACACTGGGGGGATTATTCTTCTGTTAGTGCAGAAATGGTAAGCAATGGGGATTTTTAAAAAGTTATTTGGCAACACTTCCAGCCAACTTTGTAGCATCTGCACAAAACAGGGCATTTACTCTTCTCAAACAAAGTTCTAAAGTAGCTGATCTTGGCAGTGATGATTTTGGTTGTTTGCTGCGAGACACCGTGGAAGCATGGCCTGGTTTTCAGTAATTTGTCTTCTAATACTCAAACGTAACTTAACCTGGCTCACTTTTTGAATATCTTATGAGCTCCCACACAATCTATAATGGGATTTTCCCCATAGCTCCCTGCAGAACGCTACTCTGCAGTGATTTGGAGGAGCAAAGGAAGCAGGAGCTGAAGGAGAGCGGAAAAGGAAGCTATTTTGAGCACAAAGCCTCTAGGCAGATGTAGCTTGTGGAACTATCACATTCAGCCTGAGTTATTGGAGCAAATCAATACTAATTATTTTAAGGCTGAAGCCTTATGCTGGGGTTTCTCAGAGTACTCCTGGTGATCTCTTATTGCTTCTTTTGTAAAGTTGCAGTGTGAGCCATTATCACGGTGTGCAGAGCAAGGATGCTAAAGGCAAGGGAAGGTCCCACTACTTAGGCTTACCATGCTCTCAAGCACCCTTGCACAACTTCTGTCTGCAGCAGGGCATGCAAACACTGGTGGAGGATGGATTTCATACTATGAGTCCTTTGTGGGGTGGGAGGATCCCCAAAACTCCCCTCCTTCAAGGATAAGACCATGTTTAGGCTCTTTGCTTTAGAGACAAGGAGAGGACATCATCATCCCTTTGAGCAGCCTCAACTACAAATGAGGAGCCAAAGGAGCTTGAGATCCACAAAATGAACACCGGTGCAATCTCAAAGCAAGCAAGGAGACTGCATGTTCCTGAATCAATGCAGCTGAGGGCATGCTTCACCTTATCCATGCAGCAAGGAACATGCTTCATCCTCCTCACAAAGAAGACGTTCCCTTGGTCATTACCCAACCTCTTTTACAGAAAACAGCTCACATAGTCATTGACCATAACACAACAGACTGGGATCTTATCCAGGATCCAAACTCTCCCTCCAACCAACACAGCTATTTACTATGTCTCCACTGATACTTAAGATGAATTTCAAGCTCACATCTGGCAACCAGTTTAAATTCTCAATCCAGTGGCTGCCCAGCCCAAACCTGAGAGCTCTCCTGTCTTCACATTTCAGTACTGCCCAGCACGGCTTCTATGGGGTTTGGTACTTGCCCATACCTAGCAGGATCACATCACAAATGTGATCTGTAGCACCCATCCCATAGTATTTTTTACTACCTCCAGGAGGGTCTGTATCCTTTCTGCTGTCTGCTGATCTTTAAGCAAGAGAAGCTTAGAAGTGCAAGTGCTCTGCAGACCGACTCCTGCAAGGTTCTTGTTTTACAAAAAATGAGGCAATGCAGCTGCATCCCAGCACTGTGCTTAAGAAATCATGAGTATAGCATAGCTGGCTTTGATGTATGACATAGGTCTGGGAAGGGCAAGGGTAGCCAGAAGGTCGACCGTAAAAATCAGTGCTGCAATATCCACTACCATTTAGTTTCTCTATTTTACGGGAGGGGCTATAATGCTTTTCTCTTATAAAGGCTGTTCCCAGCATTGATTTTATTTTTCTTGATTCAGTGGCTGAACCAGGAAACATAAAGTTTATTTCATTTTATTCAAAATGAAGTATCTGCTACATTCTCTATTTTTTATTATTATTATTATTTTTATACTTTTTGCGAAGGAAAAAAAAAAGTTACATTTCCAGGCAAAATACTGCTTTGAGATGTAAAGTTTTGGTTTTGCAAACAGCAAGGTGCAAGACTGCAATCTTTTCAAAAATATTTTTATTTCATTCTTTGATGGTGAAAAACCTTGAAAATGTGGCATGATTTTGCTGAGTTTCAGGTTAGCCAAAAATGACCTGTTTATGGCAAGTGAACTACTGTCTGAGAACTTGTTTCACATAGCTCTGTTCTCCACTAACCCTTTTTTGTCTTTTTAGATTTGAAATTCTTCAGGGAAGAGACTGACTTTCCTTTTGCACAGGAGAGAGCACTTTGAAGATAAAAATTGTTAGAGCAGTGCTAAGTATTGTGTAGCCTCGGAAGAATGTGTTATCAGCTTACAAAGCCACTTTGAAAAGTAGCATACACTCAAAGGCACTGACATCTGTCTGTAAAAAGAAAAAAAAAAAGAAGTGTAGGTGGGATTTACTGTCTGCTATATAACTTTCTCCAAGACCTTGACTGCATGAAACATACTGCAAGCAAGGCAGAGTTTTTCGCAGTAACAAATGCTCTCAATGAAACTTCTTTTTAAGGATTCTGTAGCAGCACAGGGATGCCAAAGCTTTCCGCATTCAGATCCAAAAAACCTCCCTAGGTCACAGCAGATCAGCCCAGCCTGTACAACGACTTGATTCAGCAGATCAAGTTTTATTAACCAACAACTAATTTTCAGGTGAGCCCACCTCTTCTCAGAAATTATATTCAGAGAGGGTGGGGTTTTTTTTGTTTTTCCAGTATTGCTGCAGAAAACTGAGTCATCAGCACAAACAGAGCTTCAGAGCTGGGTACAAACTACATGAGACCCAACCATTCTGTATTGTCTTTATACAGGAAATAACTTATGACTTCTCCCTTCCTGGCTAGACTGTCTTTCTAAAAGGCTACAGGGAACTGCAGGGATGCCTGGTGTTTCTTCAGTCATGGGTACCATTTTGCTGTTTTCTGGCTAGTGTGAGACAGGCACTGATGGAAGAATTGGAAATATTTACCCATCTTTTGGAGGAGTTGCCCTGCCTGCCCCCACTCTACCATTGCTGACCATGACTATGCCACAACCAATTTCACAGGCCCACATACACCCAGGTTGCTCCACTTCTAGTCCAGTCAGCACTGGTCTTCAAATTACAGAAAAAAGCCCCTGCCTGTACATTCAAAGAAGGAAAAAAAAGTACTCTGAGATGTAATCCGTGCTGATGGGCTGTGTCCATGGGTACACACACAAGTGCTGCTGCTTATCCTTGCAGCCTTTGTAGCACAACACCAAGGCTTCTCTTTAGAGACACCCTGAGTCAGCTGAGGCACAGAGAGGATAAGCAGCTCCCCTGAAGGGCTAGACAACTTTATAAGGTCCTACATATGCTTTAGTGCCTATAGGACTGAAGAGTGGATGGTGGTTTATCCATGAGATCAGAGACCTGGCTGTCCACAGATCCAGTCAATGATTTCAGACCTTGCCTGGTGCCATATGGTGCAAGAGAGGCTTGCAGATCAGCCATGGGACTGAATGCCACAGGGCAGCTGAGGAAGCCACTACAGCAAAATGGAAATCTTCTTCCAGAGACCCCCTGGCTTCCCTATGCCTCTGGACCACTGTCTTGCATCTCATGTAGATGCATGAAGTCCAGCTGTTCCTCCTACTCTTGAGCCACTTATGCACCTGCTAAGGGGCTATTCAGCCTAATTAAACTGAAGGTCCCTTATACAGCTGTTGCAGAACAGCATCCACTTGTAATTTTGCTTCCCCTGCCCCTGAGGGAACCTGGCCTCCTAGCTCAGGTATGTGAATATCCCCCAAATACATATGTGTTTTTAATCCTCCTTATTCCTATTCAAGGATTGAACACACTCATAAACACTCTTCACTACAGCACTAGCTAGAGAGGGGCCTAATATGTTGGAGTCACTCTAAAGAAGGCCTATTTTATCAGATCTCTCTAAAATTAGCCACTGACAGCCTGCAAATCTGTGCTGGGGCTCTATTGCAGGTGAGAACATGGAGCATCACCTTAAAAACTGTAGTAGGCAACAAGGCAAGAGCTCCGAGCTCATTGGGTGTCTTGATTACATGGGGGTGGTGTGCCCCAGCCACTGCCCCTCTGCTGTCTTGTGCTCCTGGTGGTACCCCCGTAGCTGTGGAGGTCTTTGGGTGCAGAGGAGGAGGAGCATTTGCAAGAAGGGACCATGAGGCAGAGCTTCCTCTGCTACAGCACCCCACATCCTGTAGCTCATAGTGACCCCAGCTGCCTCCCCACCTCTGAAATCTCATAAAGAATGGTATAAATTCATCCACATAAAGGAACATAGGGAAAATAGCTGTCATATAAGGGCAAACACCTTGAGCCATAAGCTTTCGGCTAGAGTATAAACAGCAGCCAACCAGTTATTATTGTTGTTATTATTATTACTATTATTTTAGTTTCAAGGCTTCCATTAAAAGCGAACCCATGTCCTGGGGCAAGACAATAGCTGAACTTTGAGCCTGTGAAAGAGCTCACCCAGATGACTTTTTTTTCTGAGGACAACCTCATTAGTGAATTCTTGTCTCAGAAGAAAAGACTGAGCGTTTCCCCCACCTGGCATGTCCTACCTTCTAGGACCTGGTATTTGTTCTCTGTACCTGGAGCGGTAAATTTGCCTAATCCCAGCTCACATTTAACTCATGGCTTGCCACAGACAAGACAAGCCTTTGCATCCTCTTGGAGTCACTCCCTTCTCGCCTCTGCTCTCCAGCTGCTTTCAGAGCCATGACAGTGTCCATTTAATGACATTAGGTTTTCAAAGTATCACTGCCCGCAGATGACAGCTGAACTGCCAACAGCTCTTTTAGTCACCTTCTGAACTTAATGCTTTTTTTTGTTCTTCCTAATAATACGTAATTTTCACGGGGTTCTTCCCAACTGAAGACCCCAAAGCACCTTACAGAAGGTCAGTAGCAGTACATCATTTTACCAAAGGAAAACTGCAGCACAGAGAGGGTAGAAACCCCAGCCCACATCACCAGAGTCCCAGCTAAATGTAAGCAGCTGTGGGCCATAATGTTGCCCGTTGGTTTGAGCCACCCATGCTGCTCCCCCACAAGGTGACCATATGTTTAAGGTTACTGTAGGATGTCCCCATGCCCCAGAAGGCATTTTCAGGATGTCTTAAATATTCTTTGGGATATATAGGCACGGATTAGGTTTTTTTCCTGTTTGTTCAGATCCTATTGCTGCACCACACTGACTCCATGTGGTGCTGGCTGAGGGAAAACTATCCAGAAGGAGGGATTGCTGTGATGGACAGTGTTCAGAGAGAAAAGACCAGTGAGCAGTGATGTTCACATCACTCATTTCCTTTACTCAGACCCATGTTCATGGCACTTACTGAGCATTTCCAACTACATGTATTCAGACAGTCAGTTAAATGTGGGGGAAAAATCACAATTTTGTAAAATGCACTCTAGCTCCTGTTGGGAGGTAAGCTTGGAGTTGTGACACTGAAGAGTGGTTTGAAGGGTTATTTCTAGCTTGTTTATGCAATCATGGCTTGTGTGTTTTCATCCCAAATAACTTTGGAACCCAATGGTCACTTCCCACCAAGTATGAAAGAGAGGAAGCATTTCCAAAACTAAGCTGTTCCTCCAAGTTTCATAAAAATAGGCAGCCAGGCAGATGAGAGAGCTCCAAGCAGAAGGAAGGGTGGAGATCCCCAGCCAGTATTAGGCATGAGAGAAGCCAGAGACATACACACATATAAACACATACAGCTTTCAGTGCCCCAGCTGATGGAAAATCCTGACTTTGTCCCTGTGCCAGAGAATCCAAACATCTGACAGAAACCCTGGAAATGAGGCTGCTTTGATCCTGCTGCAGGCTGAATCGCTGATCTCCTGTGGAATTTGCCCTCCTAAGGCTGGAACAAAGAAGTCAGATGAATATGAGGAGGCAGGACAGCAGCAGCCACCTCCAGTCATTCTGCCTACATCCTCCCTCGACTCTCTGCAGCTCACCTTGTCATTTCTTTGCCATGTCCATACTGCAAACACTGCTTCACTTAACGCGTGACTGCGCTGTGTGGACTAAGGCAGATAGCATGGTGGGAAGCCCTGAAAGGACTGAGCCTTCCTGCAGTGACACCTCCAGACAAGCTAACAGCATCCCTTGCAGATGCTAATGAAACATGTCCTGCTAAGGGAGGTAATCCCAAGGGCTGCAGAGTTGCTAGGGCCCAGAAGTCCATCGCTTGGTCCAAGAGGAAAATCAGCTTTTCTCCCAGAAGCTGAGAAAAAAGTGTGTTACACCAGCCAAGAGGAGTTCCTCATGGGTTAAAAACCCCCAGTGTGAACCCCTGTACTTGCCCCTGATGCATCCTGTGCCCCAAAGCATCAGGAGGTGGAGATGAGCCAGCACAGACCCAGAAACAGAAACCTGCCACAAATTTGCTTAGATGACAGAGGGAGTGCTAAGCAGTCTTAAGCCCTCCTTTTCCCCTTGTTTGCACCACTGCATGCTCCCATGGTGTGGCAACAGTCCCATGGACATGACCTCTCCCCATTTCACATTGGAGTTGTGTCCATCCTCAGCCCAAGGTGCAGGAATGAAGGGAGACCAAAGACCTGGAGTGCTTTTGTGTAGCCCTTTCCAATCTCCACATTGGGAGCTCAAAATATGGCTGTGCTCCCCATACTTCCTTTGTCTGTAAAACACCAGGGACTTGCAAAGCACTGAGCATACTAATAAGCAGACCTGCTCTTAGTGTAGCGTTGTGTGGCAGCCCTGAGAAGCCAACCAGGTACTGGCCCATTCCACTTGGTGCTGTGGAAATCCACAGTCAGCGACAGCTTCTGCTGCAAAGAGCTGCAGCAGTGGTTAATGTGATTCCATCCCCACCTCTCTGCAGGCCTCCATCTATCCAGCAGGTGGGCACCGTTGCTCCCAGATTACTATTCTTAATTTAGAGAGTCTCTTCTGACATTTTGACTACTATGGCCTGATGCTCACAAGCTGTGCTCAGAGAGGGTGAAATTCAGCTCCTCCAATTGCACCCAGTTTCTCTCTCACACTTTCTTTTCTTCCCTTCCTGATTCATTTAAAATCAACTATGAAAAATGTCACTGGTTTCCAGGAAAAGCATGGGTCTGACCAAGGCAAAAGTCAACCCTTTAATTTAAAACAGTTGAGGGGGAGACAATTCAGTGAAGCTGTTCAGCTAATGCACAAACACTTTGTAATTACAGGAGCAGGCTGGGAAAACAGGACCTACCTAGGGAATATTCTTATTAAATAAAGCAGAATTCTGTCACCTTCTTAATCATGAAATATTGATGAAACTGTAAGCAGCCCCTCTGAGGTTTTAGCCTTTGCCCTCACCTTGTGCGTGTGTGTGTGTGTCCACACAAAGACAAAGGGGAAAAAAATACAACCTCAAAACCTACCCATGGAGCTGCAGAATACTAACCATGCCGCTCTGTACCAGTGGATTTTGCTGAGCTTGCATGGGCATATGGATTGGAGAAATAAAAATTCTTCACTCGTCACAACTGGAAACTTCTTTTAGACTGAATGAGTAATGGAGGGGTAATTAAATAGAGGTAGGCAAGAAAGGACATATTAAAGGAAGGACCGTCCCATGAATCAGCAGAGGAAGGGCCAGGTGTTGATACTCTTCCTTACCTTGAGCCACCCCACATGTTTTGGAGGTAGTATCCTGGAGGGTCAGATCTTCCCCTGGCTTTATGAAGCTATGCTTGTAGCTCTGGTACTTGTTCCTGGGTCAAACAACAGCTGGCAACAGAAAAACAAGCACCAGGACCTATTTTCACAAGCCAAAGGCCAACCAGGGCAGCAGGACATTTGGGCTGTTGGAACTCTGAGCCTCTGTGTTCTTCTTCAGGAATTCTAGGAGTCCCAGAGAAAGCAGCACCCAAGACACTGCAGCCTGTGAACTCAAGTTGGATGCACTCAATATTCATCAATATCCACATCTGGGGACAGCTGGAGCTGGGACAAGACCCCCACAGGTCCTTGGTCTCAGATGGTACCTGAGATGCTACAGCATGAAGCTTCACACCATCTCTAAGGTGCCAAAACCATGCTAGCCACTCAGCAGAAGAGCAACTTAGCTTCAGGCAGCTGGCCGTCTGCAGGGCAGGCAGTACCATATCCCTTGCACCGTTTAGCTCATGTCTTGGCACTGCTGGTTTCAGACATCAATTTGCTGAGGGGCCTCAACAACAGGAGCCCAGAAAAGCCCTGAGGGGGAAGAGCCAGGCACTAAGAATAATGTGGGTGAAAACAAGAAGTTCAGGGAAGAAAAATCACAGGCAAATTTTCATCCCTTCACACTTCTCTATGCAGTGGGAAGGGACAGAAACTCTTTTCAAACCAAAATAGCCATGCTCCGTTCCACTTCTGTGACTCAGCTCCATGGTCCTACCCAAGACAAATAAATAAAGAAAAATGGGAGCTGCCCAGGAGAGAGACATTGGGAATCACAAGCAAGAACCAGGAGACCAGTGCCTCACCAATAATGAATCCCAAAAAGCAGACGCTTGTCTGAGCCTATTTTTTTATCCCTTCTGCAAGGGATGGATGAATGGGGCTGGGGAGAGAAAAATCGATGGGAAAGAAGGACTGACCACAAGGATCAGCCAGGAATAGTAGTCATTATGTGAGGTTATCAGGACTTTCCCGACAAGCAAACATCACAGTTGGGAGAAACTGGAAAAAGGGACTGGGGCCAAGCTGTCTGGAAAGCAGAGGAAGGAAGGATCAAAGCACTAGAGGAGGAAGGAGGACAAAGATGGGGAGGCTGCAATAGCTTAGAGAGGGAGAGATGCATCAAGCAGCAGGGGAGCCTTCTCTCTGCCCACTGCGGTAATGGGGCCTTTGTTCTGCTCCTTTCATGTTCACGCACATCCCAGTCCATAAGGGCAGCCGACAGGAGCTGAATCAATCACTCGCTGGTCCCAGCGGAGGGCAGGGCGTGATTGATTTGCTCTCCCTGATGACTGGCTCTGAAAGGACGCACTCTCATTACAGTTAGTTTCTGGGTCCTGGTTCTTTGCTCCAGGTCTAAATGCTTCAAAACCTCCTGCCTCCACTACGGGCTGATTTGGTACCACAATTTCCTTTCAACTGCTGGAGAAAGCTGTGACAAAAAAAAAAAAAATCCACATTAAAAAAAAAAAAAAAAAAAAAAAACCCACAGCATGTCCCCCAACTTTAAAACTTGCTGCTGAAACATAAAGCTGAGGCTGTGGCCATGCATGATTTTAGTGCTCGCCTGCTCCAAATTCCAGTCATGCTTGTCACAGTCCCACAGCCTCTCTAATTGTCAGGCACAGCCCTTTGTGTTCCTAATCACCCCTGAAAGGGCCCCACTTCCCGTGATATGGTGGGCACCCTGGGGTGGTTGCATTTGGGGACTGAGGGGTAAGGCAGCCCTGCCCCTACTCTTGCATGCTGCAGGCTGCCTGCTGTTCCAGGAGAGCCTGAAGGATGGTGGAGAGGACAGAGACAGGCTCTAGTCACCAGAGTGAGATGGAGATACTCTGCCCAAGGATGAAAGCCAGGAGATGGAGGCAGGTGGCTCTTGGATGCACATTCAGGAGCAGAGAGAGGACAGTGGCACCCAGCAGCAGCCTCGGTCTGCAGTCAGCTCAGGTCTACCAGTGGCACCAAGGGGTGAAGCCAGTCCTTCTGGTTGAGCTTATATTGTACTTTCTGCAATGGGCAGTGCTGAGAGATGTCAAGTATACATCTTTGGTGAAGGACCACCCACTTCAAGAAGTTTTTCCCTGCTTCAGTATACCTTAAGCATCCCACCAATTCCAGCCATTAGTGGAAGTACTATTAGCTACCAAGGCCATTACAGCAATAAACAGACAGTTTACCTGCAGTCTTTAATTATTCACCATTTTAAATCTTTCCCACCTACATGTTCATGTACCCTTCAGCCACTCTTACATTTAAGCAAATCATCCGAAGCAATGCTATTTTCTCCTTTAAATGTTGCTCATGGAATCGTAGAATCATTTAGGTTGGAAAAGACCCTTAAGATCATCGAGCAATGAATGGCACTGTGCTCCAATCCATCACCTTGCTTGCTGAAACCCACCTAATGGGAGGCAACTCAGCTGTGTACGATGGACTGAATGCCATGGAGAATGTGGCAGTTTACAGCCAAACTTGCTTCAAAAAAAGTTGTGCACAAACCCAATCTTCTGCATGGTTTTGTTGGAGGAGGGAAAGGGTCTCAGAGAGAAGAGGCTTTCAGGATCATCTAGGATGCATGGTCTAGAAAATCCAAAGTGCCTGCGTACCTAGGAACAGCAAAATAAGGTAATTGTAGTGAGTTTAAAGCATGTTAGAACCACCAGAAACTGCAACTACTTATTTAAACCCAGATTCTGCTAGTGATGTCCTTCTGCTAAGCAGGTCTTTGTGACTATCCTGCTCTTTTTTTTGTCTGAGGGGTGGATATCATACCAGGTCTGTGCTGGCATGATCTAGCTCTGGTGTCCAGGGCAAAACTCTCCCTGGTGTCAGTGCACAATGGGTTAGACAAGAGCTAGCACAGCCCAGGCTTTCACAGGCAGTTAGCACCTTAGCTGCTAATTTGGGAATGTCTGAATTTCACTTTCAAGTTTTCATATTTTGCTATGCCTTTTCATTAGCTGTATTTTCCTTCTGGAAACTACCACATATCTTTATCACTACATCTTTACAACAAAGCCCAAAGGGTTTTATACTCTCCAGTGAGTGTTCCTAAATATTCCCAGCTCTCTTTACTAGTGTATTGTGTTTCTCTGGCAAGGTTTTGGTAGCAGGGTGGAGGTTACAAGGGTGGCTTCTGTGAGAAGCTGCTAGGAGCTTCCCCTATGTCTGACAGAGCCAATACCAGCTGGCTCTAAGATGGACCCACCGCCGGCCAAGGCCGAGCCAATCAGCGATAGTGGTAGACCCTCTGGGATAACAGATTTAAGAAGGGAAAAAAAGTTATGGACAGACAGAAACGGCAGCCAGAGAGAGGAGTGAGAACATGTGAGAGAAACAACCCTGCAGACCCCAAGGTCAGTGAAGAAGGACAGGGAGGAGGTGCTCCAGGTGCCGGAGCAGAGATTCCCCTGCAGCCTGTGGGGAAGACCATGGTGAGGCAGGCTGACCCCCTGCAGCCCATGGAGGTCCACAGTGGAGCAGATGTCCACCTGCAGCCCGGGGAGGACCCCACGCTGGAGCAGGTGGGTGCCCGAAGGAGGCTGTGACCCCATGGGAAGCCCATGCTGGAGCAGGCTCCTGGCGGGACCTGCGGATCTGTGGAGAGAGGAGCCCACACTGGAGCAGGTTTTCTGGCAGGACTTGTGACGCCGCGGGGGACCCATGCTGGAGCAGTGTGTGCCTGAAGAAGGACTGCGCCCTGTGGAAGGGACCCACGCTGGAGCAGTTCATGAAGAACTGCAGCCCATGGGAAGGACCCATGTTGGAGAAGTTCGTGGAGGACTGTCTCCCGTGGGAGGGACCCCACACTGGAGCAGGGGAAGAGTGTGAGGAGTCCTGCCCCTGAGGAGGATGAAGCAGCAGAAACAACGCGTGATGAACTGATCGTTACCCCCATTCCCCGTCCCCCTGCGCTGCTGGGGGGGGTTGCTAGAGAATCCAGGAGTGAAGTTGTGCCCGGGAAGAAAGGAGGGGTGGAGGGAAGGTGTCTTGAGATTTTGTTTTATTTCTCATTACCCTACTCTGGTTGATTTGCAATAAATTCAGTTAATTTTCCTCCAGTCAAGTCTGTTTTGCCCGTGACAGTAATTGGTTGAGTGATCTCTCTCTCCCTGTCCTTATCTTGACCCACGAGCCCTTTGTTATATTTTCTCTCCCCTGTCCATCTGAGGGGGGGAGTGATAGAATGGCTTTGGTGGGCACCTGGCATCCAGCCAGGGTCAACCCACCACAACTAGGAATAACTCCTTCTGCTGGCTGCATGCACTGCTCATGTAGGCAATACATTTTCCAGATTCTTTCCACCTTCCACTCCTTTTTACTAGACATGTGCTCCAACATGAGAACAGATTAAGCTGAAGCAGAGGAAACATTGGAGCTAGGCTGGCTCAATAGTTTTATAGCAGAAATTTCTTCTGAAATCAGCACAGAGATCTGCACAGACAACAGTATAGCTCTTCAGTTTGTGTAACTTCAGCCTTGCTTTAATAGAAGCATCCAGTAGATGCCATAATTCTCAAGAAGTAAAATTCCCGCTTTCACCAAAAAAGGATGATATAATAGTATAATACTAATCAGGAATTATTCTGATTTCATCTTCTACTCTATGACAAGGTGCAACAAGGGCCAGCTGCTCCCTGAGGGATGGATATCCCTAAGACAAGGGTGACCTGGAGACACAGTAGAACACATGCTGCAACATACCTATGACACACCATCCTAAACACAACTCTGAAGTAACTGCTTCCAGTCTTAGGTTTTCAATTGCCATAAAGACCTTTCTGCCCTCTTTCTCTGCCTGCTCAGTCCTGGCTCCAGTAGAGCTGCCCAGGTTTGCACTGGTTCAGAATTGGGCTCTCCAGTCCTTGTTCTGCTAGGATTTATGCTATCCCAGTAACCAAAAATAACAGCAGGGAATAGGTCCTGTTGCACCAAGCTCTGCACAAACATGAAATAGGAGACAACATCTGCCCAAAAGAGCTCACAGGCTCTGTAAATGAAATAGCAAATGACACAGCAGTGAAAGGAAGATGTCTGATTGAACATGGCATAGTGTTGCAGGTTGGGGGGCTGAACAACACACACTGATTATGCTGCTACAGCACTACTTAAGACTTGTTCCACCCTAATGTACTAAATGCTTCTGAGGTTAAGCTCACCCAATTTAGGAATACAAATAACCTCAAAAAGACCCATTTTGGAAGCCTCTGTTCTTTGGGAAGCCAATGACAGCATGATGACGTTGCTCTAAATTCACCTCCGGGCAAAATAGGCTTAGTCACTGCCGTGAAATTGTTGCCTTCTTTCCTGCCTTTCCTGCCTGTTCCCCGTTTGACACTTCACTGTGACAGTCATCAGCCTGTGTATAATATAATCAAAATGCTGCTTCTAGCTTCAAGCCATTCCAGAAAGAAATTGTCACAGCACCCTACATTAAAATGCAACCCCTGTCCTGTACCTTCCCACTATGTAACTTTCTGTTCCTTTCCTCCACTCCATGCTTTTGGGTTAGGGGGTTTGTGTTTCTTTGCAATTTTTTTTTTTTTTGCACTATCACATTATCCCATGTTGCAATTGTAAAACCACATTATAAAAGAAGCCAATATTGAACTAATTTTATCACAGGGCTAGTAATAAAGTTTAACACCAACTATAATATTGTTGTACACCAGAAATATTGCAACAGAACAGTAATATCCTGTTAAATTCATTTTCCATCCAACACCACAAGATCTGTTGAAAGATGTTATGGGTGAAGGGTTTGTAGATTTTTAATTTTTTTTTCCTTTATTTTTGCAAAGCACCATAAATGTTTAAATTTCATAAAAAAATACATCACAATTTTGGCAGTAATCATTCTGGTGACATATCTAATGCCTTCATTGTCTGAAAAGTAATGGATGGCCAGTAGCTACCCTGCAAAGCAATATACATCATTAGAACCAGCTCATAGAAAGAAAGAGGTAGTTTTAACATGGCCCCCATTACTGCAGTATCTTGTCCCCTCATAATGTTTTATATATTTATTCTTAGGCACCCCAGGGAATTAGATGCAATTATCCTTTTTTTCTTGGGCAGAGAAATGGGTAAAATGTTAAACAGCATGCCCCAGGTGACACAAAAAGTTTTATGATACTTCATGGATCTGAATGAGCATCCCTGGTGCAGCAGCTGGGCTATCTGCTCCTCCCACGGGAGGAGGATGCGGAAGGCTAAACGCTTTTTCTTGCAATCCTCCCTGTCTGAGAATGCTGGCCACTTTCTACTGCCTCCAAGGAAGGTCTCATCTACCTATAGGAACACACAGGATTAATTAAAAGCATTCTTTTAAACCAATTAACTTAAACTGGTAGAAACCCTTGTGTGGATACTCTCAGTGGATTTAAACTTATTTTTTTTAATTCAGTTTAACTTGAGGCTCTGCATCTGCCAGCTCTGTCCCCAGCATCTTTCGCATCTTTTCAATTGCTTCTGTTTTTAAACTAATTTTAATTAAGCTCATGCACTCTGTGTGGTCAGATCCCAAAGGGTCTGTAGAAAGGCAGGCAGAGACACTAGGAAGATGAGTACACATTGGTTCAAGGCAATCCCAGGCGCCACAGCACAACTCTTGACAGGTGCCCACTGTTTTAAGTTCAGTATATGTGGACAATGATACACCAGCCGTGTCCTGATGAACTTCTGGTCTCCATAGAAATTAGTCTAGACTTTAATGCCTTCATTTGTCCATAGACAGAAAAAGCAAGACAGAAAATATGAGTGATGGTGAGCAGCTTGCTACAGAAAATTAACAACAAAGCAGGAGACACGATGTCCTCCGATAGTCAGTTCTGCTGACTATCTGCCTTCTCCCAGAGCAGGGCTAAATGTGACCTGAGGACAATGCTCAAGGCTGAGCTTTTCAAGGTGGTACAGCATGGAAATCAAAATAGGAATGTCTGGCATGGAGTCAGCCCAAAAGGCACAGTATTCATGGGAACTGTCCATGCCTTTAAAGAATGAAAAACCACCGAGAGATGGAAGACTGTAGATTTCATTGACCGTTCTCTGATCTAAACACATACACCATACATTAAAAAAGACACCTCAGGAAATATTTTTAAACATGTTCTGACCTCATTGAGAACAAATAGGAGAAAAAAATGCCACTTACCCATAAACCTTTCCTCTTTACAAAAAAATCATTCAGTGTTTTTTTTTTTCATTTGTTAATGCATGTGCCAAGCAGATGGTAGACCGAAGTACAGAAGACACCAGTCCTTTCTGAGCTCTAACCCACTCTTTTCCATCTCTCTGTAACTAGTTCAAGTTTGCTGATGCTCCCAGAGGTTTTCTTTTGTGGATTTGAAACCCCCTTCCATCCTCCTAGCTAAACCCAGACTTTGATCTGCCAGTCTTTTATAGACCCCAGAATTGAGATAGTCATGCAATAGCAACTGACTGTCTTTCACTGTTGCAGATCATGTCTCAACTAAGATTGCATCCCTGAGGGCAGGAACCAAAGCCCATGTAAATCTGCTGGTCAGAAATTCAGTACAGCCATACTTTCAAATATAGCTGTTCTTGTTAGCACAAACCAGCAGTAATAATACAACCACTTTCAGAGAAGATCCTTCCCCCATTACCAAGCATTATCTTAAGAATATATCCTCAAAATGTCTTTAAAAATCTTTTCTCCTGCAATATTGGGTCATTTGCACCGTGATGAGGATTAACTTCAGCTTTCGATGTGCACAAGGAGTAGTCTCCAGGACAGCGTTGGGTGCATGTGTGTATAAACGTTAAAGCCACAGTCAGTGGCCAATATGCCCGGCTGCCCAAAACAACTTGGCATTTCTAGCAGGAATTGTAGCCTTCACAGGAGCCTCTTTTTAAGTCATAGATTGAGGCTGAAAAGGAAAAAAAAAAAAAATCACTTGACATCCACTGTGAAAGGATTTGCATTGTTAATTTATTCCCCCAGACTAGGAAACTTGTCATGGAGAGATATAAAAGGGGAAAGGAAAGGTCTTTAGGACTTGTGAAAAGCTAGAAGAAAGAGCAGAATCAGAAAACAAAGTCACAGACACTACAAGAAAACCAGATATCAAGATTTTCAGAGACCAAGTGGCAATATATTAGTGAAGGATTCCTCATGGTATCTCCAACAGCAGCTTGCGAATATGAGAGATAGGCAAGCAAATATGAGCCACGCAGAAGCTTCTTTGCAAGTGGAGAGCAGGAAGGCAGCAGGATAGCTGGGCTGGTGAAAGTTTGTAGGAGGCCTCTCGGAAGGAGGTGGAGGACTAGCTGCCTTCCACAAAATGTGACAAGAGTCAGGATGTAATGGAAAGACTTCCCAGTGAAGGGATTTCCCGCCATCTTACATCTTAAAACACTTTGTAATGCAGTGACAATTGGACATGAAAGGGACCTATCTGAATTGCTACAGGTTTATGTGTATTCTGCAGAGGTGGAAATAACACCATAAAGGGAACAAGGCTGGAAATAAGTAAGTCCACTTAAAGCATCATCATACCATTGTCTACTGGTAATAAACAACATTGTTTTCTTTCCTCTTTCTCCGTATTTACTTTTCTACCAGTATAATTCCTTACTTAACTTGTGTTAAACTACCCTTGATTTGCATCCATTTAAATGAGTAAGACCTTTTACATTATTCTCTACAGTAAAGCAGTGGTGATTTACCCCTGCTGAGAATTTTGATCATATCCATAAAGGCAAAGTCAATCCAGCTTGAGGAATGGCTATGTGTTATCCTATAGTGCAGCCCAAGGGAGGTTTAAAAAAGGAACACAAGGGTGTGAAGCCAAGGCTCAGATTTTAAGGCCAGAAGAGATTGATAAAATCAGTTTGGTCAATCTACTAAATAGCATAGGTTTCCAGCAATGTTCCAAAGTCTCTCAGGATTACACAAGACTTTTGTAATGGAGCTGGAAAGTGAACCCAAACACACATGTCCTACTGCAGCAGGTGACCTGCAAGGCCACAGTTCAATTCTCCTGAGTGGAAGCAAGCCAGACATTTTCTTTATATCTCATTGAGGGACCATTTGCTTTTCCTGTACCTCACATAACTGTGACCTGAGACCATGCCCTCAAGCAGGCAGCAGAACAAATCACAGAGCGCAAATTGCTTGAAAAACTTGTACAGGTGGATAATGCAAAATGCAGCCAAACCAGTTCTCTGTGAGAAGATACTGAGAGCAACTTTTCCTGAAAACAGAATCATCACTTCCATTGGCATAGCTTATTTCTTCCTCTGTCTTTCCTGAACCCTAATATTCAATGTAAGAAAATTATGCAAAACCATTATCTGGATGGTTAATTCATCTAATTACTTCTCTTTTCTTTAGTTACCAGAAGGAAGTTTCTAATTTGTCTTGACAGTATGTTGTCTTCTTCCTCCTCCAGGTGCAAACCCATGTGCTTCCCCTTCACTTCTTCCAAACCATCTTTTCCATTTGATGTCTTGCTTTTCTCTGACCATAATTTTGTGTGGACGGTGCCTTAACCTGAGTGGCTCATCAGTTCTGTCTTAAATTACTTAAGTGGATTTTAAAAGTCAAAGCTACCTTGCTTTTGGCAAATCATGCACACAAGCAGAAGAGCCTTAAAAAAAGGCAAGAGTGAACCATTACAAATAAGAAAGAAAACTCGTTATTCAGTCTAAGGTCCTGCCATTCTCACTGGCTCCAGACGCAACTATGGACCAGATGTACCCGGACCCCATTCAGACTCCGCACTGAGTTGTCTACACTGAGACCACAGTGGGAGAATCTAGAACTTAATTTATCATACGTGTTTACCAAGCTGTCTTTGGGGACATCCATAACCATTCTGTTTTTATCTGGCAACAGAAAAGGACAAAGGCGCAGCGATGTGAAGAAGATACATTAGCTGTCAGAAGACAGGTAACACATCTTGCTAGCATGCTCCGTTCCATCCCCACCCCCACCCCCAGTAGGTTGGAGCAGTGTTTTCCTTTTAAAAGTATCCTATCACCTCTGACAGATGGATTAAGGTTTAAAAGCATCAATATTTGGGGAAAGTGGTGCCTGCTAGCAAGGTAGATATAGGTTTGTCATTCAAGAGATTTTATATTTCCTATTGGGCCCTTTTTCTGGAAAGCAGCAACCATTTATTTTAAACTTTATCTACGGGTAGGGGTTTGGGGTCTTTTTAATATTTTTTTTTCCTTTTTTTTGTTTGTTTTGATTTCTTCAGTGGACACCTCATCTGTCAGCAGTGGGGAAGAGTGGGAGTGCTTTTCCCTGGCCATCCTGAAAGGTGAGCACTGAAAAACTGCCATTGCTCTTGCTTAAAGTGGGTTACCAGAAGGTTATTGCAAGAGGATAGACAAAAAAAGAGAACCGTTATCATCCCAGAAGCAGATCTAAAGAGTTCTGATAACTTTTTTTCCTCACACAAGAAATACTGAATCAGTTGTGTTGTTCGTATTCCCCATCCCACTTCTGATGGGCTATTTTGCTTATCTGGCATTTCAGTTCAGATGCATCCCACCTGATAGTAGGCAGAGACGCTGAAGTTAGGACTGTCATTATCTGGGTACCAGCTACAGTCACAGAGAAGAGAGAGACACCTCAGGAGAGGGATTCACATCTGAGGAGGGTGAATCATGCTCCCAAGATGCCAGTATTTCTCCATTTCTCAAGATGCTGCTGGCACAAACAGCAGTAAGTCAGTACAATGAGGCTTCTAATTTAGGAGCCTTGGTGAAATGCCTGAAATTTGATGGGTGAATCTAGACTGTGATGAATCTCCCTCTCATCATATCTGAAGCTTGATAGAAAGAAAGATATCAAAGATATTCACCCCTTTGCTGCGCAGGACTCCTGTGAAGGGATGTAGGAGCAGCATAAAGGAAAAGAGGAATAAAGAGAAGAGAAACGTGGAGGTTTCCAAAGGGAAGTGATGAAACCTATCCTGCTATTGCCTTCTGGCTTTGTAAGCTGCGTTGCACGGCTTCTTGTCTATGCCACCTCCACATCCAGAAGGCTGCTCAAATACAGGATTTGATTGTGGCCCAAAGCTCAGGCAGGAGCATAGTTGAAGATTTCCACATGGTTTCCATCTGGTCCTCAACTAGCCCTCTCCAATAACTTGCGCAGCTGAATGGCTGCTGTCCTGGGGAGGACAGGGTTGGGGTAGCCAGTGACTTCAGCCCAAAGACTCAGGGTGGCTGAATATATTCACTAGAAGGATAGAAAAACACCAGCAACCTCAGTGCAATTCCAGAGAAGACATTTCCCTCCAGGAGATGCTTTGATGTGCAATATTTTCTTATTCCTAAGTACTAAGTGCAAAGAGTTAAAAGAACTGGAACTTTTTGGCAGTCAAAATAGAGGTAGGAGGTGGAAAAGCAGAGTCAAGTTAGAAAGCCCAGCACTGAGGAGATCAGCAATGGGATCTCATGTCAGACCCTAACTCCAGGATGTCCTGGCAGCATTGTTTGCATTAGTCTTCTTTCAGTCTTGGGAAGGTAACACGGTAATGTGATGCCCCAGATACTGCCACCCTGGCCCCAACCCCAGACCCATCTCTACAGGACACTGTAGACCCAGGAACTGGGACTGCACCATCCCCAGCTGAAGGACTGAATAAAGGGTCCTTCCCAGAGATCAGCTTTTGGGTTGCTCTTCTCTGTGGCCTTCTCTGGAGCACTGTCAGCTCTGTCACTTCCTCAGAGGTGCCCCAGCACTGTCTCCAAAGTACTCCTTACTGTGCTGAGCCCCACAGAAGGCTCAGGGGTTTTGCCATCAATGAGACAATTGGCAGAAGCCCTCTCCTGATGGTGTTCAGATTTCCCAACACAGTCACCCTGGGCTGTGGCTATATAGGCACTGCTGGTGCAGTTCTCCTCTCCGTTCATTGCCTAAGGGGCACAGTGTCTTTCCAGCACCCTGTTTCCCCACCATCCTGAACTCAGAAGTTCATTTTATTAGATCCAGAGTACCCAGTTGTTGCACACATTTGAAATGCAGGTAAGGGATGGACAACTCACATTTTTCTTCTTTCTCACTAATGCTGGCAGAGGGGTCCTTGTGAGCATCAGGATGGCTCATTCAGGGTCTGTGAGACCCATGAAGCATCTGAGTGTGGCCTGAAGACAGTCACACCAGTTGCCCTCTGTACTCAAGGGAGAGGCATTTCCAGACAGCATTCAGCCCACTGAAGATATAAATCACCCAGCGGAGGCTCCTGTCATTCTCCATAAAGAAACCCCAGAGCAACCGCACTATGGTGGGACACAAACAGGATGCAAGGAGGGTGCTGTTGCCATGGTGTCGTACTCCATGTTTTGAGTCACACAACAGGGCATGTGGTTATTACTGGTGGCAAAGCCCTTGTTTCTCACCTCCTCTTATCAATCGCTTGGAAATCAGAAAGGTTCCAAAGTCATGGCTTGAAAAAGAAAATCCAGTGTCCAGACTGAATGTGGGAGGCAGGAAAACAGCCTGAAGCCCGTGTTCAGAATAGCAGGAACTGGAACTCCTGGAGTATAGTTACTCCAGGAAGGGCTCCCAAGTGCCTCATTTTACATGTCTCAAACCTGCGGGTGACTATAATTATCAGTGTTGCTTGGCTGCAAGAAACCCAGGGAAACAAGCATTCACAGCGAGACTGTGCACCACCTACTCCACTGGTGAGCATTCCCATGAGTAATTCCAGTGAAGCCAAGGAGGCTACATGTGTGAATAGCGTTGGATCCCCTGGAGAGTGAGGTTCACAGCCTGGGCCTAAGAATTATTTTAAGCCTCTGAAAGGTCCTCTGCGAATAAGTCAATCATTTCTCTGCTCACAGGCATGCACATTGCAAGTTTTGCCCTGCACCTGATGGCTTCCCATCTAATGTTTCCATGAATTAAAAATAATGTCTACACTGCACTGTATCATGTCCGTGTACACACGTGTAGCAGCAAAGCAATACAGGCACCATAATACACAGTTTGCTAGACACGCTGTAATAAGATCAGATAGTTTCAGTACCTTTTTGGTTGCTATTTTTCACCTGAGTGACATGCTTATCCGTTTTGGTATATAAGCTTCTTCAAGGTCATCTAGGATTTGGTGTTTTCCCTTGATTGATAGCATGGTGCAAAGAAGTGTGACTGATCCATGCAATTCTACCTCAACCTATTTTTCCCCAGATCTCCAAGGGATGGAATCCCTCATTTTAATAATTAAATAAATAGTCCAGCCCAACCCAAAAGACTAGAGCAGTCAAAGCTGAAGTACCCATCCTGTCTGTTAATAACTTGCAAAAGTTTTTACTGCAAGATTTGGAACGTAATGGTAAAATTCTGCAACACGCACATGGTGTGGGAGGAATAGAAATTACATTCAGTGTTTGAGTCTGGAAATTTGTGCCTGAACAGGGAAAAGCAAGGGATGTGTTTAATCAACAGGCTCAAGCATTCCCTTCTTGTACTACAGAAAAAGACACTACTTAAACTTGATAACTCCTTAGAAATAACAAGCAAAGAACACAGATCAGATGTCAGCAATGCTCACTGGGGAGAAGAAACACAAAATGGAGTTAGAATTAACATGTCCTTTACACACATGTGTGCATCGTGCATTGTAGAGCGATTTGTTTATTGGTTTCCCTCTCTGCACTCCTGGCTGGATTACCAATGCCTTATCTCTGTGCCCTGCAGTGCACCCTTTTATATACCATATACCTGATTCACCAGGGAGGCTGGGAGCTTCAGCTGACAGTAGGGTCCTCCAGTAGGAGCAGTTAGATGCTCCTCAAACTCTTAGTAATATAGCAGCATTGCAATGGGTAAGAGGAAGGAAACTGAAGCACTGAAAAAGGGGAAATCTTTGTTAAAAATCCTTCAGCAAAGCTAGGAGCTGCAGTCAGGTGTCTGACCAGCAGCCCTGTGCCCTCAGTAGCAGACATCAGGTCAAGTAAGGTTGGTCTTGTGTCCTGCCAGGCTAGTACAACAAGAGCCACAGTGAAATGGCCGACTGGATTTTCTTTTAAATGCAAACGAAAGGGACAGAATAATGAGGAACTAGGAACTTCTTCTCTCCCTCCTACTGGACATCAGGGTAGGATTGAACTCTTCCCCAAGAGCAAATCTGTCTTCACCTGCCACCAGTCCCCCTCCTCCCGTTCAGTGCTGAAGTTCTCTCTAGCCTTGGGGTCCAGGGCCCAGACTTTTTGTCTCATTCCCAGGCATCACCGTGTTTTTCTATAAAAAGCAGAGCCACCCACCCTGCCAGGGCTCCCAGGTGCTTGGGAGTGCCAAACACTTTCCCAAGCTGATACCTGCTGATACCAGTGCTGCCACCAGTGGGTGTGGAGGAATGAAGCCTTGCCATGGACCAGGGCTCCTGGGCAAAGGTGTCAGCCCACCTTCATAACATGCTTTTCCAAGTGGAAATCAGTTCTGAGTCAATCAGAAAACTGAGATTGACACTTCCATCAGTGTTAATCCTCATCTGCAGTCTTCTTCAGTGAGATTCTGGAAATGTTCATGCCCCATCCACATCAGGCAAAGCTCTTGTATCTCCTCCCCTGCTAGCACCAGTTCCCTGCATAGAGCTAGCAAAGCTTGGAGAATTTGTGCAGCCTGAGCTCCCAGGAGCTGTAACAGACACAGCAATGAAAATAAGAATATAAGGGGGTGACCTGTAGATAGCAGGTCTCTTTTTTTGCCACTAGAAATAATGTCATTCAAACAATGCTATCCATAGCACAAATGTTCTGGAAAGCATTCCCAGCACAGGCAGAGCTGGTAGACTTATAGTTTAAAGGCCACAGAAATCAGTCTGAACATCGCATGCAACCCTACTGCGATAGACCCAGAAATGCACCCCATGCATCTTGCATCAAACACTCACACCTTGTGATTGAGCTAGAGCTCTTCTTCTCAAAAGGCACCCAAATCTTGATTAATGTGGTTAATTAACCTCATTGCAAAAGGGTCTGCTATCCTCTTTGACTGATTTTATACTAACTGTTAATTTTAGGCTACAAATAGTTACTGAACTGCTTATTTGCACAAAGAGGGGCTTCCCAGAAAGGATGCCTTTCAACTAGGATACAGCATTTTATCAAAGCAAAGAAGAATGTCCTCTCTCTCTCTCAATAGGGAGAAATGAGGTTCTGACTACAATAGTGTCACTCACTGAAATGACAGGTTAAGGATAAGTGTGCATGATTGCAGACTGCAAGATGGTAAAGTGTATGCAAACCCCTTTTAAATTCCAGAACATATATTACTGTCTCTTCGTCTGGGGAAAAAAAAATCTTTTTTGCTGTGTAAAAACCAGTAATACTCACTTTGGGCACCATGTTCTGATCTCACACTACTTTGAAATGACTTCATTGTGTCTCTTATGGCTTTGGGCCAGCACTGGCAGACCCCCGAACCCAGAACTTAGTTTATTAAACCATGCTTTATTTTATTGTTTTGAGTCCCTGAAATTTTGTGAAGTAGTCATGTGAGCACCTTGCATCTTCAAATCAGTGTGACTGTGCCCGCCCTAGTAATCCTGTGCAAAGACAGAAGGTTAATTAAACCCATGTTTGATTTATAAATGTTATCCCTTCTGGGGATCAGAGTGCAACTCCAGCTAAAAGGCAATACTGTGTTTATTTTACTTCTCCACTGGCTGTTCCCTACACGCAGTAGTTTATGGATACAAATAATGTTTTAGAGTAGGGAGCGGTTGTCGTGAAAACTAAGCCAAACTTTTGAACAAGCCATGAAAAAGAGTAAATTGAATCATGCAATGATTTCTAGGAAGCTGAAGCAATTATTTCTTTCATGGGTAAAATATAAGCCAAAAAATAAAACTTCAGTGTCCCATGGTGATAGCAAAATTTAAAGTATGGTATTAAAGGAGGCAGAACTCCCCACTAGTATATGAAAACAATGTTTTCATTTAGGCCAGGGGAAATCTGGACTAGTTCCATTTGGATCATTGAATCTGCTCTGGATTTACCCCAGGGTAAATGAGAACAGAAGACAGTCCTCCCAGGTTTTCTTTTTCATTTCTTTCCTGTTTTTTGTAAAGACAAATCAGGGCCAGACTCCAAGAAGCTAGTATCAGTACAGCTCCAAGATACGACCTCTTCATCACCACTGGTATCAGTGGATGTAAATATTTATGCTCCCTACTGTCTTCCACTTTTGAGAGGGTTGCTTTCTAAGAGCAAGCCCCTCTAGCTTAGCTCCTGTAATGTTAACAGCTGCTTCACAAAGCTCAGATCTAATCCTGAAAAATTGTAAGTGTTCATGATAAGGAAAAAAAAAATCTGAAGACACATACACCTAGGTTGTTGTGGGAGACTTTAATTCAGACAGCAAAACATCCATGGTAAGATGTACACCATTTCTGAATGAAGACATTCATCATTTAAGACATCTACTTA
>VYZV01023780.1:155003-227090 GCA_013401275.1 Pandion haliaetus
AAAGACATTGAACCAGATCTGGTTTCACAATGCTGTGCTCAGTACCTCTACTACCTTCAGCCACCTGTGAATCTATGAAAGCAAATGCTGTTTGCATATTCCATGCCTGATACAGGGAATCGAATCAGCCTGGAAGGTTTCTGGGTCAGGGACCATCTTTCCATACTGCACCAGTGGAGGATCAGTCTCTAAGCCAAGTACCAAGGGGTTGGGCTAACACAAAGTTGTAGGACAATCCCATAGTATTTGCTACATTTTGCCATGGTGCTTGTAACACCTCTTGAGAGTTCCAGGAAATAATGGCAAGATCACAGAGATCGGGGCAGAGAGATGTGTCCCAAAGACGACTACAATTTGTTATTTGGATTAATAATAGTAAGGTCCTATTATCCTGAGTAGAGCTTAATTTTCTTTCTGCTTAAACTGTCCTTATTCCATTTATGTCCCTATTCAGCAGAGCTCTTGCAAGTTTAAATTTAAATATAAGCATAAGCCCCATCGACGTATCGCCTCTGGCTGCTAAGAGAAGCCCTGAGGCTGCTTAAAAAAACAGACTGTGCTCACAGTGAATTTGCAGGTGGCGGCTCAGACACTGCCAGAGCACATTTTCTAAAGGGTGCAGTATAAGCATCGTTGTTGGCCTCAGCTGGACTGAAGGAAGTGTTTCTGTGCTGGTACTATCAGGATCCTGAGCAGAGCTAAGAGAGGAAGCCAGGTAAGTAAACTCAGACCTGGCTGACACACTTTGCACCCATAAAGGGAACCTTGGTTAGATTCATGCTACAAAGCCAAGCCAGCTGCTGCTCAAAATTCAGCCTAATGTTTGTTCTGCATTCCTGCAAGTAATATCCCTGTAGCTACTGTAAGAAAAGTATTTTAAACACTTTAATGACCTGCTTTATATCCATCCTCTCCTTCAGTGGGTGCAAATAATTGCCAATGCAATTTTGTACCCCCAGTTATTTGCAGTTATGGTGCGTGTCATTGACGTGTCTAACGAGCTGATAAGATACGTGGGTGCAATCAGATGCCGTAATTAGAAGTTTAAATGACACGAACTGCACCCACACATAGCTGCAAGTGCAAAATTGTATCCATAACATCTTGGAAGCAACAAAGAGAGGAAGGACTTAGAAATTTGTCCCTGCAAATGTTAATTTGCATGGCAATAAGCTTGAGCCTATTTGGCAAATACACTTTCATTACATAAGATTTAAGCCAATTGATTCTAAACAACCTGAGAGTGTTCAGACACTTAGCATTAGACACAGCATCTTGAAAAATTATACTAGTCTGTTGAACTAGGGCAAGGAACTTTTCCCTTCAGTTAGGTAACACATAATTCTTGTCTTCGTTACTGCCTTTGCTGTGGTTAGACTAAGCAAGAGTCTTCGCTTGCAATGACAGCTTTTAATAATGATTTCTCAAGGCTGTAGCACAGTGTAAGTGCATTTCGTATTGCATGATAAGCAAATAGTGTGCAACAAATAAGAAGGTTCTTGCTCTGGAGTTTCTCTTGATGCCATAATCATATAATATGCAATTATATATTCCAGCCTAATGCAAGGCAGGAATTTTAACTTGACACCTCTTTGTAGACATTATCCAAAGTTTTGGGAACCTTAGAGGAGTTTTCAATAGTTTTACTGTGAAGATACAGATGCATTTTGAAGTTAAATCAGAATCATTGGTGTTTCTCTTGTTTCTCCCCTGTTTTAGCCACAAGGCTCCATTTAACTATTCCTGTGCACTGCAGTATGTGCAACACAACTGGAAATACTTCCTCAGGCTGTTTGCTATTTCCACCTCTCTTCTGGCCAAGGGAGACCGAAAGAAAAACTGAACCAAACAGGACTGAACAAGCCAAAGAAAAGCACAACAGAAGGGATCATAGAAGGATAAAACAAAAATGCTGAGAGATCATGTCCTTTCATCTCTGCTCCAGTGTTTTGGCTCAGCAGCACAGCCTTTTCCCTTGGTGAGAGAGGAAAGCGTGAGGAGACCATAGCAGAGCAACACAGCATGGACTGCTTTCTGTGCCTTGGGGTGATCTACCTCCAGGCTTGGAAGTTGTGTTTGGCCTGCTGAGGGCAGGAAAGCAGTTTTCAGACAAGAAGTGTCATTTTAGCTCTTGAGGGGAGTCAAAATGTAGCATTGTCTGCTCCGAACCCTGCCCAGTCTCTCCAGAGCCACATTGCCTTTCAGCCGGCCTGCGCCTGCTTCTGCAGCTGGGATATTCCCACACCCAAGTGTCACAAGAGTTTCAAAGCTTCAGGAGATGCCCATCCTTGAGTTCAGGCAGTTTTCTTTTCATCAGACCCGATCAAGTGTCAGCCACCTTGACTCGGGAGCCAGCACCTCCCGTGCGGTTTGAAGCAGCAGAGAACACAGCAGCTTCCTACTGTGTCCGACTGAATTCCTCACCTCCCATCTCTACTTCAAATGCTTCACAGCTGACCCTAAAAGAAACAAGCCAAAATCCCAGCTACCCCAGAAGCAGTCCCTGGAGAGCATGACTTGCTAATGGCAAACAGCTGCAGTCATTAATGTTATCTCAGGGGATCTGGGATTTAACAGTGAAGGTCCCAGGTTCAGATCCTGTTGACAGACTGTAAGATTAATACTAATAATCTTGCCTAGCAAAATACAGGGGAGATCACCTTCTCTGCGGCCCCAGGTGCCTGGGAGAACAGGCAACCAGTGATGTCTGGAGCACAAGTCTTATGAGGAGCGGCTGAGGGAACTGGGGTTGTTTAGCCTGGAGAAAAGGAGGCTGAGGAGAGACCTTATCACTCTCTACAACTACTTGAAAGGAGGTGGTAGTGAGGTGGGTGCTGGCCTCTTCTATCAAGTAACTAGGGATAGGACCCTCTTCCTAGGGAGAGGAAATGGCCTCAAGTTGCAGCAGGGGAGGTTTAGGTTGGATATTAGGAAAAATTTCTTTACTGAAAGAGTTGTCAGACATTGGAACAGGCTGCCCAGGGAAGTGGTGGAGTCACCATCCCTGGAGGTATTCAAAAAGCATGTAGACGAGGCACTTCATGACATGGTTTAGTAGGCATGGTTGATGGTTGGACTCAATGATCTTAGAGGTCTTTTCCAACCTAAATGATTCTATGTCCAAGGCTCCACATTGTCCTCTTGGCTGGATAAACAGAATTATGTTCTGGTGGCTTGCAACTTTTTTCCCCCTACTTTTTCTTCCTTTCTTTTATAGACTTTTCTTCAAGTATCATGCACTGTGGCTGTCCATAGACTGTTTCACACCATCTGAATCAAATGTGTGCTCTCCATTAGGTATGCAGAATTTCCATATGCCCTGGGTGCTTCCACTGCCATCTCTTGCTCTTGAGCCTGTGGAGATGTTGGCTGTATCATCCAAGCCATCCCACTCAGACCCTACTAGCTAATAGAGCAGAGGGATCCAAATCAAGATTACAAAATCGCAGGTTCCTGGATCAGCCTGGGACCAGTGTGTGACGAGCAGCAATCAGCTGTAGCCTTTGATTTCCAGGATGCAGAGCACAGCAGAGTCCGTGCTGCTGGTGGATAATTAAAAAGTGGGGCGAGATGATCTCACTAAAGCAAAACTGGTGAGATGAAAACTATTAGATAACATCAGCTGAGTTTGTCAAATGAGCTGGAGAGAGCTCTTGGCCCAGCTTTCCATGGACATCTGGCTAGATAGTGCTGCCTTGATAACTCCAACCTTCACCTCCATCCTCTGGGACATGGGAGAGGGCAGAGGAGCCATCATCCATATATAAGGTTTGGCTGTGGTAATAAGGAGGCTATTGCAGCCATGAATAATCTGTTTTCCACATTTTCCACAACCCATGTGGTGTGAAAAGCTGGACAAGGATTTGTAAATGAATTGAGCCCAAGAGTAATTACACGTTCCTGCAGATTACTTGGTGCCGTAATTGCACTTAGTATTTACCATGTGACCTAAGCCAGAAATAATCATGTATTTACTTTATATTTATATTGTAACGTGCCATGTACTGTAATTATACTGCCACTCCATGGTACTTAACACATCATCGACTGTTCCACAATTATCATGTTAGTAAATAGCACTTACTGAGATTTGTGGCCTGTAATTTCAAGCATTACCTGCTAAAGATTTAGTGTAGCGATGTCAAAAAAACTGTTTCTTGACAATGACATTTCATATAAAAAATGTCAAGTCCTGGAACAAATAGAAATCAGTTTTTTAAAATTCAAAATTTGAAAATACAAAGGAAAAGCTAGATTTGGGATTAAGGGCTTTTCCAGTAAAGTAATAATCAATTCCATGAAGAATTCTCTGAATTCTTCTATTCAAGGTTGCAGGAGATTAAAAGTGAAAACTTTCAAACTTGGGTGATTAAATGAAGGTATTAAATCCATCTTGAGACTCTGAAAGAAAAATGTTTTCGAAGAAATTAATATCCACTCGACCTCTTATTTAATTCTGATTAAATCTCTGAGTGGCTAAACACAAACCTTTTACATTGGATTTTCTGAATGGACTTATGCTTACATATACATTTGCTCATAGAAGTATTCCCCCTGATTTCAGTAGAGTTACTCATGTGATTAAAGTCAAGCATGTGCTTAAGTGCTTTGCTGGTCTAAAGCCAAGGTTTAAGTATGGAAGTCTTAAAATGTTGGTCAAAGTAAGCTCATTCAAACAGGAAAGCTTTAGAACATTCTCAAATTTTCATGATTCCTCCTTCAACAGGATTTTTCCGTATTGTAACACAGATGAATGTCTGGGTATCACTGAACTCTTGCAAAAACTCAGTCAAGACCCAAGATTTCCAGCTCAGGCCAATCCCCATACTGAATACATCACAAGACCTTTAAAGAAGCCACCTCAAGCTTTCTTTCCTTGCTGATGATTTATGTCTTGGTTTCATTGTCCCATAGAATGGCATCTAATCTGGAGACCCAAACTTGGCATTAGGGAATACCATCTTTCTTCCTCTGATTGAAGAGCACAGACATGCCATTACATTCAAATTGAAGGATGAAATCTTGGGTGCATACGTAGTTAGTAGTTCTGCTGTTGAACTCTGTGGAGCCCAGGTCATTCCCCCAAAACTCATCTCTTGCTTTGGCCTGGATCTGCCCAATATATACAAATGAGCTTAACTTTAAACACTGATAGTACCATTTACCTCATTAACTGGAGCTGAATGAATAATTCATAATGCATAATTTATCCAATGAATCTCACTTCTTTTTGTGTTTGTGAATTGTCTGCAAATAGATTCTTGATTGGACTCTTTGTCTAAAATTATTTGCAGGTTTCTTCGGTGAATCATAATCAGTCTGCAGATCGTTTGAGCAGTACACTGCGAGCAGTCACAGTTTGCAGCTCACGCTGTGCGGGTTCGCTGTAGGAACGTCAAGGTAATGCTCCTGTTCCCTCCCTGGAAAGCCTTATGTAACTAACCAACAGCAGGATGAATTTCAAACTGCACATATGAGTGTAAAACTTGGAAATTCACACCCTTGCTGAGTGCTGTTGTCAAATTCAGAATCTCCCTTTGGTGAACGGTCAAACAGTGTTACAGAAAAGTAAATATCAAAGCTGCATATATGCCTGTGGCAAATCTGAGGGCTCGGAAACACGAGCAAAGTTACTGGAGGGCAACAAATTTCAGCCTAACAGCTGATCTATGATAGCTGCCCCTGTGAATGCTCCCAGGCAGAGGAAACCTGCATTACTTGAGCCTCTCCTCAGTGGAGGTTAAACTAGCAGATTTGTGGGCTAAGAGTTCTCATATGGATGCAAATTGGCAATCGCAGGGTGTCTTGTTCCTGTGTCTGAGGCTGGAACGCGTTTTTTCCACCTAGCTACCCTCTTTGCACTAGAGAAGATGTCACCCTGGCAAAGTATCTTCTGCAGGGGCAATGCAATTACTTGCAAAGTGCTCAGATCCACTGCATGCATTAAAGCTGGTGGGATGGTAGCCAGCGGGACTGCAAAAAGCCTTGTCAAGATTTCATCGCCAATACTGCACTGGCCTCTAGGAGCAGAGACAAGAAGCCAGCCTGCTTTTGATCACCATGGCTCCCACCACCGCTTTCACTGTACCTAAGTGACCTAACTTTGGTGCAAGAGGTAGCAGAGATTTTCTCTTCCGCTTGCCCTACCCAGTTCAGCAGAGCTCCCTAAGAAAATCCTTCAAGACTGTTGATCTTACCACAATTTAAGCACTTTCTTGCCATAAACCATGTGCTTAAATGCTTTGCTGAGTGGATTTGGTTTGCTAAATTAGGATTTGGTTCTAGGTTGGGAGATTTTGTCTGATTAAATCAATCTTTACTATAAACATGATAACCCTTCAAAAAACAGAAGCATACAAGCCCGAAACTGATGTGCTGTAGCCCAGGGCCACGTTCAATATGTAAAGATTAATACAATTTGAAAAAAAATCTCTGCTATCATAAATCAGTCCCCAAAGTGGTCAGATGTGGACTAGACTTTCAAGTACATCATTTTGCAGTGAAAGAGGCAGCGATGAATATGCAGAAGATGGGAGCTGTCAAGCGCGTGTAGATGAAACCATGTGACCAGTCACCCCTTTGACCTCTGTATCAGATTTTGAAGGGAAAAGGCTAGTTTTAAGTGCTGTCTCAGAATACAAAGCAACTGTGTCTATCACCACTTCATGTACTGCTGAACAAAGGGGTGGGTTTTGCAGGAGTAAAATCACAAACTCAGAGAGGATCTTCCAGGTTCAACATTTGTTCAAACACGAGGAAAAAGATAAGAAATTTTTTAACGAGTACCAGGCTACATGTTGCTCCAAAGAGACCATGGGGGACCAGAATTTTATAATTTTCAGAGGAATAGATGCTGTGATTATAATTAGCCAAGATAATGGATTCAGCGTCCCAGCTTTGCCATGCCTGACAATTTTTTCACAGTAGTTTGACATGAAAAGAGCAAATGGGAAAAGATGGCAGTGAACAACTTCTATAACGTTAGGGTAGGCTCCAGTGGTAAAGTGATATATTTTTTCCATGCCTGAGGAAATATTTGGTCTTGGCAGGTGCATCATTAGCTGCATTGCACAAGGCTGTAGGAAAAGGAAATTATCAGAGTAGCATGGGAACTTATTCCTGGCCTTGATCTGCCATCAGTTTTTAAGAAAACTCTCTTGCAACTAGACACGGTATCTGCATTGAGCTTCTCAAGGGAGAAGATGGTACTATGTGCTCTGGTCGGGGCTGGGACACATTTAAAAGTCAAGGGATGTGTAGGTAATGCATTGTTGACTACTATACTGGCAAGACACCTTGGATATCTGCTCCAGCTTCAAAGGATTCCTGAAAAGTTAGGCTCTATAGTCCAGAATATGGTCACCAGTTAGACTCACATGGTTTGCAGTATCAGCAGGCTGCACCTCACCCCTGAGACAAGGAGCTGAATACAAGCCTTTGGCTTCCAAGCCTGATGAAAACATCACCATGTAATGAGTCCTGAATTCAGGACCTGCAGTGCCACAGAAACGACCCTGGCACTCAGAGCAATTCCTCCAGGCAGTAGCTGCAGTAGCCTCATCTTCACTGGACCAGCCACCAGAGGGGACAACTGTCACAGGATACTCAGTGGGGCATGTGTCCTACTGACAAGTTTGGGTAATACCGAGCCACTTGCTCTCACCCATAAATTCTTTCCCCCAGCACAACAGTCTGATGTAATGAACATTTTACACAAGCCATGAGCTTAGAGCTTTTGCTGCTATGCATGTGCCATTGATTAGAGTGGCTGCAGATGGTTTTATTTTATATAATCAAGCTTGCTGAGGTTTGCCAGCATCAGAACAAAGGCATAGTTTCCCTGCTCACTAACCAAATTTGCGGCCAAGACACTTGAATTGATCTCAACTCTGATGGATGGTGAGAAAGCAGGGAGGGGGGAGAAAGCAGCTTGCCCCTATACCTCAAGCCAAGTGGCTTATACCTCTGCACACCATGTTTTACCTCCACCTTAGACGAATTGTATTCCCTTTTGCTCCTAAAGGCGGGGGGGGGGGGGAGACATCTTTTTCTTTAACAACTCCCATGCTGCCCTGCTGTATTATAACAATACACTGAGCTGCAGAAAACAAAGGAGAAAAAACAACGGCAGTCACAACAACCCACACAAACACTAAAGCCTCCGGAGCTGGAATTCCTCCTGCGAGACATCCCCTCTGAAGTCTCCAACCCATACCAACACGTGCTGCTTTGCATGTCACTCGACCGGCACTCCCCTGCCATTCCCACACAGCTGGAAAAATCTCTGCCGGCTCCTTCCCTGGGGAAGCAGGCAAGGGAAAAGACGAAACAGTTATATGATGCTACAGGCTGCAGAGTCATTCAAAGTAGATTGCCGCTGCATGAAATCTTCTAAAGCTCCCTGTTACTTAACTATTCATGCTGGTCTGAAAAGAGCCCAGTTTTATGTGATACTTGCTAATTTTCAGTTTCAGTGAAGCCAGCAGAAGGGTATATAGCAGCAGGCAAAGTCTGGTTGTTTGACCTTTTGGGGGTCTCTGAGACATGCAGCGCAAGTGTGGTGGTGGGACTGGTGATGATGGAAATGCCCATCTCTTTGCTCCTTCCCGTATGAATGGATGGAAGCAATGGAAGCATATATATGGGATATGATGATAACCACATCTTGTGCAGCTGCTGCGCTGAATATCTCCTGTTGGACCAACGCAAATGCATCTGCTTCCCAAGGTGTTGTTGGCTCAGACAACAGATATGGCTGTGATCTTCCAAATGGCCACAAACCGCTATGCATTGTACCTATAGAACAAGTGGACTGAATGTAAAGGGAGAGGGGGAAAAAAAAAGTACAAAATCAGGGGAAAAAAGATTGCAAGAAAGAAATCAATGGAAAGCATTTAGCAGCTGGGGTGACATAGACAAAGTGCATTTAGAACCACAGACACTTGATTTCAGGGCTGGGGGGAAGAAGGTTGTTTTATTTTGTGCTTTGGTTCTTAATATTTTTCAGATTAACAGTTTGCAATTCTCTGCTGAGCTGTAAGGTCTCAGAGGCACTGCCTGCTGGAACGTTTTGATCAGTGTAAACCGGGGCATTTCCAACAGACAGGTTTATTAACTGATTTACTGACCACATGAATTTTGTGTAGCTGAAACTATTTAGCTGGTCTCTTTCTCCCCCCTTTCCACACACCTCCCAATTATTAATCATTAGGGAACTTTTTTGCTTTTGCATGAAAACAGCCCCCAGACAGTGCTGCATTGCCTCTAGTCACACAAAACATGACAGATCCTCTACCTTGCCAAAATTTTCCTTCTGTAGCAAACCACGATATAGGGCGAATGGGGCTTGTCCCCTGCATGGGAGACGTTTTCAAAAGGAGATGCAATGCTGTCAAATATACTTTCTGGACCTACTGAAGATAGTTGCTTGTAACAGCTGCCATCTCAAAGAATTACCACTTTGGCTCAAGTGGCACAGAGCCACCAGAGGTCCTACTGTGGCCTCTATTAGGGCTTCAGCTGGAGCTTTCTGTGGGGGCTGTCTTTTACAGTCAAGAGAGGATTCACCCTCCATTTCAACAGCAATGAATGCAAGGTACCACCTTAGATATTTGACACCACTTTTTTTTTTAATAACGTGCAATGTATAAACCGAAAACAGCATGCTATGTAAAGATCACCCAACCAAAACCTCTCCCTGTTATATGGACTTAATTTGCCAGCTCAAGAGAAAAATGGCTTCTATAAGGAACACTACCCCGGTTTAATGATGAATTTACTCATTTAAAGGACTTGCTTTATGTTCTTTGCACTGGAGCTAGTTAAAAAAAGAAAATGAAGAAGAAAGGAAAGCTCTGAAAGAAACATTTTGCAAAAAAAACCCTCTCAACGTTTAAGTGAGAAAGCTTCAAAAACTTGCATCTGTTCTCCAGCAAGTCAAACTATGGATAGTTTTCCTCTCAGTATTTTGTGGTTTTTTGAGCATTAGCATTTTCAAGTTTGGAACATATCTTCTTCTATTATTTTGCATTGCCTGTTGAAGTACAAAGTTTCTTTGGTACAAAACATCTACCCAAGGACTTCAAGGAACCTAACATAAACTGATTAACACATATATCCTCATAAGGTCCTGGTAATCATAGGAGATATGATAGCCACTAAGTTTCATGCGAAAATTAAAGGAAAGAAAAGCAAAGCCACTCCCTCCCTTAACATATCACAGTAAGAATTTGTTGGCTAAGCATCATCCATGTTGCTTAGATCTCCTCTTTGTGCTTTAGCTTCTGAGTCACCCCTTCTCAGGGACAGAAGGACATACAGAGCAAGTCCTACAGTGACACCTTTCCATATAATTCACCAAATAACTCCACAGATAACAAAACTAGTGAAGCCAGTTTTCCCACAAATTTGACATCTCTGGAGGCATTCCCTGGTGTCTATGGAGAGCCATGCTAACACTGCAACCTTTCTCTAGGGAAGGCATTAAGAGAGTTTGCCTTCTGTACTGTCTATTTTAGTGAAACTTCTAGGAATGAAATATCTTGAGACCTATGTCAAATTTGATTGAAACAAGCCAGCAGGCTTAGAAGGTAGCAAGGGGATATATACAAAGACATGGAAATCGTATAAGTCTCATTTCCCATCATATAAGTCTTATTTCCTGAGGAAAATAGGCTAGAAATACTCCCCCTATCTTTTCTTACATGCACACAGATGCCTGTCAAAAGGTCAATGACCATTAATTTCATGTTTGTTTTTGTTTCTGTATGCAGAAACAAGTGTCCAATACTACATTGACAACCCGTGTCCTGATGGTCTACCAGAAGAAAACTGTTCTCAAGGCATCTTGGCCTCACTAGAGGAAGAAAAATGGAGGCTGCTTACTACAGGTCTATTTTTGCAATATTGGCTAAGTTTGCAAGCAGAGGCAGCATCTATACACCAAATGGCAAGGCAACCCTTGCTTTTCATGGTACAGCCAATTACCTTGCTATGGAATTATTTTTCTCAAATCAGTTTATACATGTTTAGGTCTTGGCACAGATCTTTCAAAAAACAGTAGATCTTACTAAATCACAAGACAAAGACCTCTTTCAGAGGCTTGTTAAAAGATGGAGACCTGTATGTAAAGTGATATCCTCATTGTAAGTATGTAACAGGATCTCCTTTGCAGTCAGAGACCACTTTCCTCTTAAAGGGACTTTCTCAGAAGTGGGAAAAGTCTTTCGCCGATCATTGAGCCGTTCAAATCCAACTCAGAAGATCAACACTTGTCAGTACCTGACAGCTATCCAGTTACCTTCTTTGCAAATCCACCAAGAGAGGTTTTCAGCCATGCTCCTGCAGAACAGACAATCCTATTAACAAAACCTCCTATCCCAGATTTAAAGCCAGTGTTCTCCATCCGAACAGCAGAACAACCTAATAGGGCCATGAGGAGCAGCTTATTCCCTCCTCCTTCCAGGTTGTTGAGCCCAGTTCAGAGCTAAGACACATCAGCAGCCTGGCTTTATGCTGCCTCTGTACAGGCTGTACCTGTTCTGTAGATAAAAAAGGAACTTCAATTTCCAGTGCTGTCAATGCAGTGACTTTTAATCAGTAAATTCCCTTTCTAAGACAGGCAGGAAAAAAACGTCCTCATCTGAAAAAAATATCAAATGCATTTTCAGCCAGAAGACATAAATATAACCAGAAAGCCATTTGGAAATGCTTTCATCTGACAACTGACATGCTTAGATCATCTGCAGCCCACCCTGTGCTTTTCTCACTAGAGAAATTAAACACTAGGAGAACTGCTGCTGCTTTGAATACTCCCCTTAAATATTTTCTCGCACAGACTCTCCCAAAGGCAGCAGTGGAAGTCTCACTGCTCAGGACAGGCAAATCTTCCTCTCCTTTTCATGAGACACAACACAGTGAATACCCTGGGACAGCGGCAGAAACAGGCTAAGATTTAAGAATTGTGGTTTTCTTATGGAAAGCTACCTACTTAAGAGGGCCTGGCATTTTTCTCCAGGGTGGGGATCTTTGATCCTACCTCAGTTGTCCACCTGCATTGATTCATTTTGGATCTGTGGTCTGATTTTCAATCCCCAGTTATGCCCCAAATCCCATTTTTTGTGTGTATATTTGGAAAGCTTTTCCTTCCAGTGACAACTCTGTCCACGTGTCCATGCCACTGATGTGCTCCATAAAGGCAGGGTCCTGCCCAATCATGCTGAGAGGCTCTCCACGTGGCCAGTGCCTTGGTGCTATGCACGACTCCCCTTGCTCAGCAAAGGTCCATTTGGGATGATAGAACATGATCCTACACAAACCCACCTTTGAAGTCTATGTAGAAACCTACACACTCTGCAGGGGTGACAGTGACCATAGAACAACATTCCTTGCAGAGGCTCTTGAGTCTGTTCTGGCTTCTTGTTCAAGGTGTAATTCAACATATTCAAACTAAAATGTAATTCTTTGATGAGGGGGTTCACCCAGTCGCTTGTCACTTCAAGCCCCCGTACAAGGCATAAGAAGTTCTCAGTGACTTCGAGGAAAACCACGAGCAGTAAGCAGGTGGCTCCGGCTGAGGGGGGCTAAATCCCAAAATTCTTTTGTTTTCTTGGTTCACCAGAGGACAACTTAACAGCCAGGGCATGGTGCAATGTTGAGTCATATCTACACATCGCAGCTGACTGAGGCATATATGCAGCTTTACTCCAAATCTCTGCAAATCCATGCAAAGTCCAAATCTATGCAAAGGTCTTGCTGTTAAGAGTTATCTGAAGCCTGGATGAGCTTACACAGCTAGCAGTGCTGTTTAGAGCCCTGGATTTTGCAGGGCAGAGAGAGGACGGGTATGCTGGGGGCTGGTGCTGCTCCAGTATCCCTCCCATAGCCCCCTCCAGAGAGCAGAAAAACTTTCCTGCAGCAGAAGCACCTGCTGGAGAAAGAGTCCTAACTAAAAGGGCTGCAAATTAGCAATCCTCCATGAATACATCTTTCAGGATTTAAACATTTGTTGAAAGCTGGACCCCAGCCAGAAACAAGCATTTGGTGAGTGCCTAAATTAAGTTAACATTTGCAGCCATGATAGACTTGGTCTAAAACACCAGGACACAATCAGTCAATTGAGTTACAGCATCTTAAACTGGCAAGGTAACTAATTGCTTCTTGTTGTGAGTTAAGCAAAATAGCTTATGTCTCAGTGAAAAGGGGGTAAGCTAAACTGAAAGTCTTGTAACAGAAATAGGCAAAGAATATACACAAGGATAGCTGCGGTATCTCAGTTGACAGGTAGGAACTAGATAAGCCCATTACTACTTTTCATGTTCCTGTGTGCTATATCCCTATATATATTATGCAAATCCGTGTGATCCTTTCATTTACAAGCAGTTACATTTCACTGGCATGCGCCTTAGTGCAGATGGAGTTGCACAATTATAAAAATGTCCTGTCCTTGATGCCAGTGTAGATGGATCATGTCTCAACCACTCAATAAACTGAGTTCTAGGGTGTCTAGTCCTCCATCAAAAGCACTGTGGCCACAGAACACAAATGTACCCTAACTAAAAAACCACCACAGCCCCCCAAAAAATCCCACAGCCAAACCCAGATTGAAATGTATCTAAATGTATTCAAAGAAATTACCCTGTCTGGGAAGACTTTATGCCAGATGTGGGTTGTTTGCCTGTTTCTTCTATCCAGGTCAGGATCTTCATCCTCTTGTGGTCAACAGATGGGCAGCACGAACATCAGATTGCACACTCTGGCTATAGGAATGCAATTGTGTGCCCAAGTCACATCCAGCTACTTCATATCAATATAACTGCCTGTGTACTTCAAAAGCCACACCATTTTATTATACAATGAAAATTGTTTGGAAACATGAGGTACAATTTAGGTGTCTAAGTATTGTGTCCATCTGGGCTGTCTTAGCTTATCCTCTCTGGACCTTGCTGCCACTGCAGAGAGGCACAGGTCTCCAGTGGGTCACATCTGCCCAACCCAGGATGACATCTCAGCTACCCAGCGGCACTTCAAGTGGCATGAAAAGTTGCCTAAGTATTGTATTTAGGAAACTGAACCATGCCTATGGTTATCACTAGTGATGCTGTAAAAACTACAGTCAGGTGTGCACATCAGCAGCTGAAGTAGGGGAGTAGTTTTACTTCTATTAGCTATATACACCTCAGAGCATCTGGCATGATGGTATTTTTTGGTAGATGTTGTTTTTTTCTTTTAAATACTTTATTTCAAAAATCTGGCAAAGAGTGTAGTACAAGGAGGTGATTAGGTGCTGCCACATCAGCCATAACCCCCCAGGGAGTGGGGAGAAAAGCTGATGAAGCCAAGAGTGAGCAGTCCTGGAAGACATCTGTAACTGCAGCCTTAGCTCCCCACCCAGCCAGGTTTGCTTAACCAGAGATCAGGCCACCTCAAAGTCAGACAGGTTTATCTGTCTGATAAACAGATAAACCAAGGCTTGTGCTGAGCAAGACTCATCTGACAGTTTTTCTATAGTCACACTCCTATCTTTACTTTTAATGAAAGTTGAGAGTAAGATTTAACCGTATGATTCCAGGAGCTGGGAATTTAAGAAAAGTGTAAATAAGTTTACTAGGTGTCTGTGCTGAACTTGGTGTCTCAGCCTTGGACTAACTCTTCATACCACAGACTTTGTACTCAGGCATTACATGAGAGCTTAAGTAAACACTACCACCAGCAGAGCTTGGGCCCAGGGGCTACCAAAAATGCCCTTGCCTCATGCCTGAAGGTGCTTGGAGTCCATCAGTGAAATGCAGAGTACATCTGGTCTTGCAAGCCAAAACTGCATGACAATTTAGGCTTAACTGTAGTCAGGCAGAAGAAAGCCTCACAGCGTCACCTCACAGGAAAACATGGTATCTTTCACCAGAGCTCCCTTTGTACACCATTCTGCTTTCCTTTGGAGTTTTCCCCCTATTTCTGGACTATTCCTTCAAGACGCCATGTCACCAACCAACCACAAAGAGGAGAAGAAACGTGTTAAAGAGCTCTAAGATGGCTGTCTAGAGTTTGGCCACCAACTCCGTCAAAAGTATCTAAGTTTCCTCATGATGCCAAGCTTCACAGCTTTCTGGGGTGACAGTGAGCCACACTGTTGGCCCTCTGGAGCAAATCAGGGTAATTGTGAGCCACAGCAGGTGATGGAGTTACACCAGAGAAGGTTCATATTGTCTGCTTTACATACACACAAGGGTTAGAAAAGTCACAAATAGACACGGAGAGTTGTGCAGTGACGGCTGTGGTTCACACAACAAGGTTTCACAGCTCAGTGCCAGTTCAACTGCAAAACCTCCTGGTGCTTAAATGGTGAAGTTCACACTCCCTCTCTGGAGGGGACAGAAGGTAATGGTACTCAGCTGTGACTATGACTATGCCAAATACCATTTGCTCATCTCAGATGAGCACAGATGGTCATATTTCCCTCTGTTTATTTTTGCTGAATGGCCTTTTCAGCCTGCCTAGTCTATGACCTTCTCCTAAAAATTGATAGATACGGTTTTGCTGGGATGCTGGGTTTCTTCTTTCTTCAGGAGGCAAAATAGAGGCTCTGCTGGTATCAGCTGTGAGGACACGGGTGGACCTCGTAGTCTTTATGCTTTCAGTTTGTTCCCTGTAGAAATGCAATTGCAGGAGCAACAAAGGCATCCAGGTACACATGTGAAGAGTGTCCAACATGCTGCTTCTCAAGTACAGGTTATGCAGACTGTGAATAACAGGACCCATGAGTTATTGCACTATAATTTAATACATGGCACTTTTCATCTTCAAAGTAAAACTGCAGTCTAATATAAAAAGATATTCTAATCACTACATTTAAATACAAAGTGGAGTAAATCATGAAACAATATTTTAACATGTCAAAGGTAATAAAAAAAAGGAATGAGTAATAATCAAACAGCACCTGCCATCTTGGCCACTGATTAAAAGGCAGCCCTGGGGGGTGTGGTGGCCCCCAAGGAGAATTCATACTATAGGGCAGAGAGCTGGTGGAGTGTAAGCATCATGAAAGTTCAGCACTGCCAACTCCACTGTGCACTACACGCTGCTTGGAATTAAGTTCTGCTCCCCCTTTAGTTTTCAGTTCATTTAATAAGCTGTTGGCTTCAATGTGGCAAAGGCAGTAGGGAAAACCATGTCTGCTGTATTTATTATTGGATAGTTTGAGGCCCTTTGTACCAGGTCATTCATATACACATAACAGGAGGCACAGAAGATCAGTGTTCACATATCATACAAAGTAGTAAACATAAAGTGTGAGACATGTCCCTTGCCTCAAAAAGCCAACAATCTAAACAGAAAAGAGAAAAGCAGTATCACTTTCATTTTAAAGAAGGAGGAAAGAGGCACAGAGGGTAGATAAAGAATTCCTTTCCTGACTGTTGTCCTTGTCCATGTGGAGAGCAAATCCAAAAGGATTGCTTCAGCAATCACTGAAGTTGCTCCCTGGAGCCTGCATCAGTCCTACTGGACATGACTGGATGAACTGCCCATGCATACAGCATGCAAATGCAAGGGAATCACCATTAAAAGCATGATCATTAAGCCCAATCAGCTGCTCAAGGTGATCATCAGAGGTCTATGGAAGAGCCACAGAGCAAAACTAATCTCCCAGAGTTCCAACATCATCCAAAATTCCCACACTTCAGTAGGATTTCAGAAAGCATAGCACCATGTGGGAGCTGACACACTGCATGCAAAGACACACAGTTATACTTTGTACTACTTCAATGGTTCCTGTTTCTTCTTGATTCCTAACTCCCTGATTGGAGGAAATTACATGCTGGTTCCAGGCAAAACCTACCTGCCGTGTAAACAACAGCTGTCCGAGGAGATGGCCATGGAGCAATTGATTACAGTCTGCATGGTTTGGATGACAACCAGCAGGATGGTCTCCAGCTACGCTGCCTCACTCATTGCATCATGTGGCTGGTTTACATTGATAGGCAGTCTCAGATGATCCCCCCTGGGGGTGTGTTGGCAACATAAAGTCCTATTGGCTCTGAGACAGTCTGTGAACTTCAGAAGCACAACCTTTAGTACTTTGTTCTGTAGGACAAAGGTGCTCAGATAACTGCCCTGATGGGAGCTGTGAAGAGTGATTAAACAAGAGTCCCACAGTGGTCCTGTCTCCCCTTCCAGTGGCCACCAGCTCATTGCAAGGGCACCCTGAGGTCAAGCTCATGCCAGATTATCTTGTTTGGACAATATGGAGCCCTACTGCCCATCTCTTTGCAGCCTCGAAACAGTCCTTCAGCTCTGCTAAGACATCAGTTGCTTCGATAGCTACTTCCAGAGGTGCCTGGAGCTCTTATTTCTCAACTAACTCCTTAGGGTTAGATGGCAGTAAAGCCAAAACACTGGTGAGCCACAGGAATTTTCTAATCCCAAACACTTTTACTCCTAAAAAAGCACAGAAAACAATCAACTATGAAAAACAAACACCCTTTGAGAGCATTTCCCCTCAATGCAGTCTCACCATTTGTAGGAGGACCTGGCCTGGACTTCCAGCGTGCCAGATATTCTCAGGAGCTCAGGTGAGAAATTGCTGTCCTTGCCTCAGAGAAGCTGAGTGCCTCAATGGTCTCTCCCACCTCTTGTCAAAAGATCAAGCCATGATATTGCAAATCCGAAAGTACACCATCTGTGGATTTCTAGATCCTCCTCAAATCATTTCTGCACAAAACCCATTCAAAGTCAGCTGTCTTCAACAACAACAGACATGATATTTACCAGGGAAAGATTCCTCAATGGCTTCTTCTGTCTGGTAGCTCTCCAGAAGGTCTTCCACTCAGCGTAAGTGCATTGTATCCAGGATGGCTCTGACTGGATATGGTGAGCCAAATATTTAATATTTTTCATTAATATGAAGGTTGGTGTGGATGATGAATATCTAAGCCAATACCCTACAAGGCCAAACTCCATGCTGATTATATTTAGAATCTCAATTTACACTATTCTTGGCCATCATGCTATATTTAACATTTTTTATTTTAAAACCAATGCATCTCAGAGTCATGCACCATCCATTCAACCATCCAACACACACTTGTGGAGATGTTTTCTCAACAAAGCAAACTTTGCTCTAATGGGGGCACTCTGAGCTTGCCGTGGCCAGTTGTAGGATCTCCATGAATAATGCCACATGAAGAGCAGGCTTCCAGGAGCTACCATGGGACTCGGTAACCCCAATGTCATTCTAGTAGAAAACATGGCTTATGCTATTGCTTACTGATAACTAACAAACATGCCACAGTTACACCACTGCAGTCATATTTGTGTATCGCTATGAAGAGCACTCCTCACTTGGTGCCCAGTCCAAGGTGGAGAGGAAAGGCAATCAGGACAGTTTAACTATTTGAGGTGCATTTCTCTTCAGTGGAAAGGACAAAGAAAAGGCATTGCTTGGTGGCAGTGAGTGGTACAGGCAGATTTCTCACATGCAGGTGAGTGATTTTATTTTAATGAAGGAGAAATTTTGATCTTTTTGATAAGCCACTCAAAATATTACAAAGTCAAAGAAAAGCACTGCTCACTTCAGCCACTATCCTCCTCTGAAAGACCCAACTGAGATGGATGGCAGCACCAGACAGAAAGCTATGAGCCACGTTACCAACGAGCCTCACAAATATTAACCCTATATAAATAAATAAGGGCTTGAATTCACAGAGACTGATCATTGGAAATAGAGACAAAATTGCTCATTCTACAAGCCCCTGTTTAAAAAAAATACGTGGTAAGAGAAGAATTTAAAAAAGATTAATGGATGTTGTCACAACCTCCTCTAATGACAAACAAGGCTGTCAGGCCAGGTCTCTGGCCCAGATCGTTCACAGCATAGCCTAGGTTTGGGCTAGGAAAACAAATGCTTACCTGTCATGGCACTGCAGTACTTTCATTCAAGTCCTTATAAGTGCCACTGATTTAGGCACGGGGAGATATTCTGAGCAGTTTTATCATTAACAGCCAAGTTAACTGTGCTTCTGCCTCCCTTTCCATCATGCTGCACAATCATCCTCCTTTCTATAACTTACTACCTCGGTGTCTCTTCCCTGCCAAGAGGATGAAATGCGTGAAAGGGAGTGCACCCCTCTTACTCAGCCCTTTCGAAACTGAAGCAGCAGCAGGGACAGATCCAGTCTCGCATGACTGGACCTGGGGCTGGGTCTATGCCAGAAGCCCATTAGATTAGCAAACATTCCCTTGTGCTCGCTCCAGTGGCTCAGCAGGCAGGGAGTTAGCAGGCATCTACTTTCACAGCATGTTTCTAGTTTGGGGGAAAAAAACCTCCACATGTCCCAAGCTATTACATCAAATATAAATGGCATGAGGGCTTCTGCCATCTTGTTGAGCTCTTCACTGATGTCCGCAGCAGACAGAGAGGAGGGAGGTTAAGCAAGGATAATGAATGGCTGTAGTGGCAAAAAAATAAAAGAAGTCCATGATTTCCCAGAGGAAAAAATAAATGGCGATACTCTCAGAGGTTCTCCATCTTGTGTTGACTATGCCAGCACAGCGTGCACATCTTCATATAAAAATCATAGAAAGCAGGATTGGAAGGGTTCTTGACCATTCCCCTCCCAAAGATGGGGTCAATTGCTCTCTCTTTTTATAGGCAATTTGATAAGTTACATAGTGCTTAATATCAAGACCAGCACGAATGCCATGGCATTGCAGCACTACCATCACATTGAGGATTGGCTCATGTTCTCTATTTCCCTGGAGCTACCTGTAGGCTGTCTTCAGACTCAGGTAAGCATCACTGTACCATTCACGTCTGGCAAGAGCAACAGTTACAAGGGCTAGATTATTTTTGTTTATTTTAGGTGTAAAATCAGATTCTAGCATTTCAAAAGACAGCCAAGGAAGGTCCAGGTTCACGTAAATACATCTGTGCAGGATTAAGGTACCTGAACAGGTTGGCAACTTCGGGGTTGTAACAACTGAAATCCTTTCACTCAATAACTCCCAGTAGACCTGCAGGTGTTTCAAGACAGTGATCTGGAGGTATTCTCCCCATCTTTTCCCCCTGCTGTGTCCAACAGAGAGTTATTTGGGCACAGAGGGGAGCAGAGCTGGTGCCATGAGTGCCTCGAAGAGATGTGACCCCATTCTGAGAGCACTCTAGTAGGGACACTGTCAGATCTACCTTAGGTATAAATGTATAGGTACGTTCAAGAGAGGGGCTGGTTTTGCCCTAACAGATACAGGACAACACATGGTTTATGAACATGCTATTACATCCACTTCTGGCAACCAGGCCTCTAGAACAGGGAGTCACTGTTGAAGTACCAGGTTCAGTATACCCTGAGTACCTAAATAATCCAAACTCACAGGACAACTCCTATGTGATTTTTTTGGTGGATACTGCCAAATTCCCCTACTGAGAGACAAGGATTCCACTGGACCCAGAGCAGACTTTTTACTATTCCATTTACAAAAAGGTACATTTTTTTAATTATTTGTTTCTGTGCCACTATAGTGCCTGAATGGATTATATTAAGGGCTTGTGATATATACAAGTACAAATGGGCTTGCTTAAATGGAGCAATACTAATTAAATAATAATGCATCAGTTTGAGTCTCATTTTGTGACATGTCTAGCTGTGTTAAATATTCCCCTGCATACATAATTGTCCTCCATCGTTCCAAAAACTTCAATAATTGAGTTTTATTTGTTCAGAAGTAAAATATGTATCAGGACCTCTAACACATCACCCTCCATTCATGCCTTGGAATTTGCCATACCTAAGCTACAAGATGTCTGCAGGAACCCACAAAGATGCTTGTGATCCCAAAGTGTTTCACCTCCCAAGTGGGACTGATCTCCTTCCCAGAGATGTTCATAGTCATCTTGTGGTTGAAGCAAAATAAGAATTTGCCTTTAGTCTTTGCCTTTGCCGCAAACAACTCCTCTCTCTCTTTCTCTTATTTCTCTAGCTGTAAAACAATAATAATGCACACATCTCCCTCCCAGCTCCCTCTTGTTTCAGCTTAGCATAAGCAGTAAGCCTTTCCAGAAACAGACTGTTTGCAGACTGGCTAAAATGAGGAGACTATAATATTCACCATGGCCTACGGGTGCAAGCTTCATATAGGTGTACATTGCAGTGTCACTAAATAAAAACAACGGTGTCTTCTGGCTCCATCATTGCTTGAAATATAAAGCAAGATCTACTAAAAAGTGATGCACAACTCAGTATGGTGGTGTGGTTTAACCCCAGCCAGCAGCTAAGGATCACACAGCTGCTTGCTCAGTCCCCCCCCCATGGGACGGGGGAGACAATCAGAAGGGTAAAAGTGAGAAAACTCGTGGGTTGAGATAAAGATTGTTTAATAGGTAAAGCAAAAGCCGCACATGCAAGTGAAGCAAAACAGGGAATTCATTCACCACTTCCCATGGGCAGGCAGGTGTTCAGCCATCTCCAGGACAGCAGGGCTCCATCACACATAACAGTTACTTGGGAAGACAAACACCATCACTCCGAATGTCCCCCCCTTCCTTCTTCTTCCCCCAGTTTTATATACTGAGCATGACGTCATATGGTCTGGAATATCCCTTTGATCAGTTGGGGTCAGCTGTCTTGGCGGTGTCCCCTCCCAAATTCTTGTGCCCCCAGCCTCCTTGCTGGTGGGGTGAGGTAAGAAGCAGAAAAGGCCTTGGCTCTGTGTAAGCACTGCTCAGCAGTAACAAAAACATCCCTGTGTTATCAACACTGTTTTCAGCACAAATCCAAAACATAGCCCCATACCAGCTACTATGAAGAAAATTAACTCTATCATCTCAGCCAAAACCAGCACATACAGAAATCTCTGGGCTCCTTCCAAGCTGGTCAAGGCTAATCATAGACAGACTTCATATGCAGATAAGTTCATCAGGTATTTTTTTAAAAAAAACAAAAAAAAATAGAACACAGCTCATTTTACATTGCCTGATTTTGTTTATAGTCTAAGAAAGAACTGATCATTTCATATACATAAACATGATTTCATCAATGCTTCTTAGTCCTGGTCTATTATTCTGTGCCTGGAGGGGTTATCAGTTACCCAGATCAGGTCTCAGTTACAGGTCAGACACCTGGAGACCACTATGCTACTAGCTCATATTTAGGTGATTTTTGAGAGCTGATGCATATTGCTGATCAGCTAATGCAGTCAAGGTGGAATTCACCTTCTACCTTCAGAGAAAATGAGTTTCTAATGTCAGCAAGCAGCCTAGCTTTCTCACTGCATGCCTATGCACCTCCAGAGGATGGGCAGCCTAAAACCAGTACCTAAGCTGGAGGTCCTGTCATCATAGCTGCCCTCACTTTTGACTGAAGAGGGACCTGGTTAGCTGTCTAGGCTAGGTCCCTAATTTGGATAAGGGTAAAGTTAAGAGTAAGGTTCATCTCACCTGTGTGATGTCTTGAAGCCCAGACATAGACATGAAGACCAGACATGAACATGAAGCCCAGATGGCTTCGCTAAGACTGGCTTCCCAACTGCAGTACATGCAGGATGAGAGATGCATTCATCTCAGGGGGATGTGTGGAGCCAAGAGCTGCCACCGCTGGGGGAAAAGAGAACACCAAGCTTGGGAACTCCAACCTCATGCTTCCCCAGATTACTGTGTCTGTATTTGGGAGTCCCTTACTACAGGCAAAAATTATTCAAGAACAGGGCGGCCTCCTCAACCAGAGGCTAAGGTTTGCCTCTCCTACCACACCTCCTGCTACTTGCTCCAGCTGGAACCCAAACACACAGAGCCCTTCCCAAGGGTGAAAAACAACAGAGGAAAAGCCCTATACTGTCCCCTTCAGAGATTTACTCCAGAACATGGTCTCGCCGAGAAGCTGTCATTCACCTTCAGATATAGCTGAGGTCAGCAGGATTCATCTTTAGAGGCCTCATTTTTGGAAGTGCTGAGCATCACCATCTCCAGTAGGGAATGTGGCTACCCAGAACCTCCAGAAAATAAGCTCCCAAATGCCAACACATAAAGCACAAGAGAAAAAATACCCAGTCACAGCATCAAGCAGTTCTCACCTGGGCCTGCCCTGATCTGTCACCATTACAGATCAAGGCTTTGATCCAGCATTTATTGGACAGAAAGAGGAAGTTACCCTGAGGAAATAGTTTCCTCCCCTATTGACATTATCACTTTACTGAGTTTTATATTAGGTATTTTGAAATATTTACCAAGCTGGTTAGTTATTATTGTATTTTTTTAACTAAACAATGTTGAAGGTACAGAGGGAAAGGATACATCTACAGCTATGGCACCAAATTGCAAAGTTGGAGGGCTGGGGTGTACCCTGCTCTGCTTCTGCCCTCCTGGGTGTCCCCTGGGCATAGTGCTTAGCCTTTCTTGGCCTGATTCACTACTTTAATGATGGGATTGAAAGGAGGGAGTATTTTTCCCTGGGTCTTGGTGTCCAGTGGTGATCTGCTTCATCTCCCCACCACCACTGCCATCACAGTGGTAAGACAGAGGAGCAGAAACAAGTGTTAGAGAAATTTCATCTTAGCTGATAATATTTTACAATAATACAATAACAACCACTCATAAAACAGTCCCTGCCCCATAAAATTTACAATGTAAAGCAGACATATAAATGGAACAAAATGGGAATAATATAATGATGGAAACACATGGAGTAGGGAAGCTGTTGACTAAAGCTATACAGCCATGCATGGGCAGAGGCGAGAACTGACCCTAGCCTGGAATTTGCCATCCCTCTCCAGCACCATGCAGAAAACCTGCCTCTCCAGCAGCCATTTTCCAAGAACAGTTATCTGTCTATTGGCTGTGATGCTTCTGTATCCAATATAAGCTTCATCTAGCAGACAGCCACTATCAGCCGGAAAGGACTTACTTTCTCCAGGATATCCAAGGTCTATATCCATGGCAATTTCAGTCAGCTGAGTGTAGACAATAGCCACACTTATCTGAAATGCTGCAACACTGGCAGCTAATGCACACTAAGTTAATCACTGGCATATTTGTAGACTGCCAAGTATATAATAGCGCGATAATGAATTTGTATGGCTGAGCCTATAAAAACTTTGCTTTTTATACTCAGGCATTTTAATTGACACAGAAATATATTTTAAAAGAGAAAGCAGGCTTGATGAGGTCAGCTTAAATTCCTTGGTATAATTACCAAGTCCATTGAACACAAATCTGAAATCATTTAGGTTAAGTTAATAACTTATGCCTTTAGTTTATAAGCACCACATTACATTTCAGGCAGTTCAGATCTTGGCTTTGCTAAAGTGGCCTGGCCTTTAATAAATTCCTCCCCACGTTTTTCATGTTATAGTTCTTTTACAATCGTGGTTTTCAAATTGCAGTGCAGGTACAGTGTGTTTAAATCACCATAAATTAGATTTTTTTTTTTTTTTGGCTATAGCACCTTTATTGTAAGTTGTCGACTTTTCTTTCAGCCATAAAGGCTATTACAGGCACAGATCGGAAATGAAAAATACGCCATGTGCCGTCTGCGAATGTCCCATGCCAGAACCCTCCTGGAGCAAAATCACTTTCAGAGTTTTCCAGGAGAGTTCAATCCAAGTATTTTTTATCAGCTTGATTAGAATGACCTTCATACTTACCACCTCTGTAGATGGACAGCCTTATATTTTATATAGCTCTGCAGCATAGGGGTCACTCCATCTACGGGACAGTACTTGAGTTAGCTCAAGCTTTCCTGCATCAGAGAGTGTTGTTAAATCTTGTAGGAGGGAAAAAAAATGTCCATCACCCATAGACCAAGCCAGCATTAACCACTAGGTTGCACATTTCTCAGGAGGTTGGTCACCGTCATATGATGGGTAAATAACTCTCCTGCTGCCTACTGCTTGTGCTGCCTTTCAGTTAAACCGGAGTGACACAAGGGGTCCAAAGTGGCCAAGCAATGATGACAATAAATAGCAAGGAGCTTGTTGGAAACCCTGTAACAGGAGAAAAGGCTCTGCTTCTGCTAAGCAGCCTGGGGACAGGCCGTGGGAGGTTTTTTTGAGAAAACTTGCCTAACCAAAGTACTTAGTGTGCAGGTGGCCTGGGGTTTGTCCATTCATTGAATGGGACATACCTTCTGCCAGACTGAGGGCAGGGGACAGGCAGGGAAAGCATCTCCACGGCCCATGCTGGGATGTAGGAACCAACCATAAGAAGCTCCTTGGGATGCTAGGAGGCAGCTGCCTCCTTGCACCTCACCTCCCTTCCCCCTGCTCCCTCCTTCCCAGCCTCCCTCTTCTTGTGCAAGTTCATCTTTCCGAAGGATGTCAGAGGATCCCTGCACACCGTATTAAGATAAGCAGCAAATAATGCCAGGAGGAATTTGCTGAGCCAGCTGGTCCTTTGCACCCTGTAGGATGCACAGACCAAAGAGGCGTCTGCCACACATGTCACACAGATGAAGCCAACTTTGCATTCAACAACTGCACTAAACAAAAGATAAAAGCAGTTTCAGCATAATAGATCATTCAAAGGGGCTCCAAATCCATGCTCCCTCCCCTCCCTTTGTGCCCTCTCTCCAGGTTGCTTAGCAAAAGCTGATTTTTATTTCCAATTAAAGGATTTCAGAACAGCTTTAATTTATTATTTATTATTATTATTGTGTGACCACTTTGAATCACACTGCTTCATTCTAGTTCTTTAATATAATCAAAAAACTGCAGCACACACAATTTCTTCCTGTGAAATGTTCCTGGGTTTTGTTTAATGTTTTGCATAGCTACACTCAGGTTTTTGGTGTATTTTTAACTGGCTCCAGATTCATGCCTGAATCACCACTAGTCCCACCAGCAAAAAGAAGAGGGGCAGGAGAACCAAAAAACCTCTAGCCATGTTCCTGGAATTTGCTTTTGTCAGAGAGGTACTGGTATCACCGAGGAGTCTACAGAGCACTGTCATGTTTAACGTGCACAGGCTGACACTAAGACAGCAGCTTGAAATGCAAAGAAACACAAGTACAGTAATTGCAGCATCTTGCAGCAGTGCTCAAAACGTTGCCGTTCTCCTGACTGCTAGCCAAGAGGAATTTCCCAGGAGGAGGTACAGCGAAACCCTCTTATGGGGCCAGACAAAGTGACATTTTGTTACCGAGCAGTAATGAAGAATTTTTTTTTAATTCTGTGCAATGTGAGCATTCAAATTCTAGCTCAGGTTTTGTGCTGTTTACATTAAGGATGAAATGAACACCAGCCACTGGAGCACTTGTGGAGTGCTATGGAGATGCTGTTTCCAGAGAAGGGCATTTTTCAGAGGATACCGATGGTAGAGCAACGCCCAAGTCCTACTGAGTGACTCATGTGAGTTTGGTTCTCCAATCTAATCAGAGCATTTGAAATTCCAGTGGTGCTCTCATGCAGGCTATGTATGCACTCACAGGGCTTGCTGTGCTTGAGTAGCTCCTCATTCAAGACTCAAGAAAAGAGTCTGCAAAAATTAGTTCACTCAGCCCCGCAGCCATGCAGGTGGATGAAGTAACCTGAAAAGAAGTGTTTTTAATGGTTTGGAGATCAAAGGACTGTGTGGCTGCTACAGGCAGTACAGAAACAGCAAAGGCAAGGTGATCTCTGCCCCTGGAGCATCCCTTAATGTCACCGACAAGAGGCAGCAGGAGGATGGAGCACGAGAGGGACTGGTGGGCAAAGGGGATGTCCAAAGAAATGACAGAGGTCAGCACAACAAGAGAGGATGGCTCATTGTTAATCCTGTTGCCCAGCACAGACCTTCTGTCTAGCAAGAGTCACAGAGCTGCCTTACCTGGAAAAGCAACGTCAGCAATAAAAAAGTGTTAAGAATTGGTCCTGTGCCCTTACCAGTGCATCACACACTGCCACAGCTCGTTGGAAAGTGCCCTAGTGACTTGGGAGCATCAGTCCCAGGATATTGTCCATACAACCCAAGTCACATGGAAGTAAAACTCCCACTAGGAGCCTCAGAGAGCAGGTCAGCTTGCCGCACTCTTGTGCCTAGCTCTAAAACAAGGCCAAAAACCAGACTTGCTCTTATTTGAGATTTTTCAAAAGCAAAATCTTACTAACCTCCCATTCCTGCAGTCAGATGAGGAAAAGCATTCTGCATTCAATTGCCCAGATGGGGACACTGTCATTAATGTTTAAGTGGTGTTCAGTGGGGAAGTGCACTGCATTGATGGAGACGTGTAAAGTGCAGTCCCATGGATGGGGTTTTTGGGTACAAGTCTCAGAGGCTATGGCCACGTCCATCCCATTTTAGAAGAGGGGTTTAGGTAGGTGGGCTCAGGTTTCAATGGCAATTAGGCACAAAATATTTCAGAAATACTTCAGGTGCCAAACTGCATGTTGGGATTGCTAAATGGCTCTAAAACTCCACCCTTTGTAGTATAAGATAGGGTGCCAATGGGAGAGGCTAACTCACAGAATAAACTGAGAGGCACGGATCAGATACAGGACAAGGTAGCCACATCATGGATGACGTGTGAGCTTGTGCCTGTGCTTTCATCCCAGAGCAAACAGAAGGCAATTTGGATGGGCTGAATTCTTGGCAAACGAGAGTCTGGCACCACCTCTATCTGGGGGGAAATTGGCCACAACTGTCAGGAGGGAAACGAAACCCTCTGGAACTGAGAAGTGAAAATACAGTATTTTTCACAGCTGGAGATATTCTTTAAAAGCAAAAAAAAAAAAAAAAAAAAAAAAAAGAAATCAACATTTTCTATTTTCATACTTGTCTTCCGCAATCCTTTCGTGATCAGAGTGGGTTGAATACGTTGCAGCAGATTACACTGCTGTTATTTTAGGACCCATCAGAAATACTGTAATTTTCCTGAAGAATCTTGTTATCACAAAATTGCAGCCTAATTTGGCATACTCAGAGATTTCTGCAGGTCAGATAAGATTTGAGTAAACATTTGAATCTTTGGCTACCTATCTGAACTGTACTTGTCAAGCACAGTTAAAATACAGTTCATGATACAAAGGAAGGTTTCCCCCCATCTTTTGAAACTTCTATTTCATATTCTGAAGAGCCCTCCCAAGCTTAGGTAATTCATTTCTTTAGAAAAAGGTTTCCAGAGGTGCATTTACAGACAGCTAGCATTGTAACAAGGTACAACCACTCATGCCAAGACTACACTTAAGTTTTTGACTTTCCATTTCCTTTTTTTTTTTTAAGGTTCTTAAAGTTTAAAGTGAAGTTTTATTACAGTTCTTATTATGAGCAAACATTGTGCACAATTGTCCAAGATCCCCAAAACCCACATACTAACAGGTTTTTTTTAAGGGCCAGAAGGCATAATTACAATGATCCCTTCATTTGACTTCTTCTATAACCCAAGCCAGATGAACAACTTCGACTCCAACACCTCAAAGCAACATCCACTTACAAAATTGTTCATTTGTTCTGAGACATATGGAGCTGCTTCTCCACCAGCTGCCTGAAAACATGCTAAGACAGAGGTTAGGGAGCAACAACAGGATGGGGAGGCCAACCCTGGGCAAACTATCAAGGATCCGGCCACCAATTTAAACTCAGCATCACCAGGGCCTATGAAGCTGCAATAGTTTAAATTCTTTTAAGATAGTACCCTGGGCTGGGCTTTTTACTGTTCATTTTACAATTCCGTTTATAACTTATATGACACAATCAAATAGAAAATTCAAGAGATGGGAGCTAACGCTAACTTCAACAGTGGTTTTCAAGGTGAGGCTGTCAGAAAAGGGGACATGCAAATGCAACTTTTTTCACTATTTAGTTCTTTTCTGTAGATAGGCTTTAGGCATTTAATATTGTTTAGTGAAGGACAAGGGATGATATTTCCTATTTAATTTTGCTGTGGTGACTCAAAAAACTGCTGCCCCAAGTATCCACCCTGCCGGTCCCTGGGTAACGATGACCCCTCCATATGCTGCCTGTCCTTCCCTCTGCTGCTTTGGTTTACACACAGGCATCTTAGCACAAATCCACTTTTCCTGGACAGGACAGATACTCAAGCATGATGACATCTGAAATTGCAGCTACAGGGTTTGTCAGACACCAGCTGTCAGTGATCCGTGTTTCACCACGTCCGTGTTTCTGCAGCTAAACAGTGTTGTCTCCATTTTGCGGGGAGTAGAAGGACAGATGACCACACCGCACAACTCCTACAGTGACAATCCCCCTTGCTCCATTCATCATCTCACGACTGCAAATGTAAAATAAAGACCTGTCCTACCCCAAAACTGCTGCTGTGGATACGGATCCTAAGGTGCCTAGCTCCTTTAGAAATCCATGGGAGAATAGATATGAGTTACACATATACAGTCTAGCAGAGTTATTCACTTAGGGTAGAGTCCAAGGCAATAAATTTAAATAACAGTGATTTAAAAAGAAACCCATAAAACACCTTGGTTGCATCTGCATTAAACTCAGGAAGTTTTCTCAGATCTGCCTCAATGCATGTTATACTTCAATCCTACTATTATCATAGCTACATTGCAGAGTAGGAATTACTCAACTACTTAATGACCTAAGGCTTGATCCATAGTAGAATGAAGGCATGCAGATATGTTCCCTAATCTGTGATAAGCCATATAGACAGCAAAAGGCATATCAAATTCCTGTCTTACAGGAATTATTCTTTGCTTGCTTTATAACAAATGGGGCCGTGCAGAAAATTCTAAAAGGAATGCAGGAAAACCCTGCTTTCTGCATGTTCTTCACACATGAAAACATGGCCATTTAAGAATGAGAAACATTGCCATACTGCACCAAAGGAAAAAAAATTACTATTTTGGGAGCTGAAAGCCTACCTGTCTTCTCTTAGGAGACAAACCTTTTACAAAGCTAAGGAATTCATAAAACCCACAGCTGCTTTTGATGTGTTGCTTGTCAGAAGTCTCAATTCTTTTCTTGTGAGACTCCATTCACGCCCAGGAGCAGGAACAGGTCATGTTTGTTCTAGGCGAGAGCCATTTTAGGGAAATTTGGCTGCCTTCAATATTTTGAAGTTGCCAGAAACAGCTTAAAACCAAAAGAGTAGGAAACATAGCCAGAGGATATTTTGACAACTCGCACAATTTTTTTTTAAATAATTGACCAGGGTAGTCAGATTGCAATGCCATAAATCAGGAGTCAAACCACCAAAGTCAGTGCAGTTTCACCAGCATTCAGACTCTGCTCTGTAAGGAGGACTCATGGTTACTCCATTTCTATACTGCATTTCCAAGGACTAAACAGTCAAAAACATGGTAACAATAAAGAGGGTAAAGCATGGTGACATTTTCTCAGCTAGTCGGTCTAAGCAAACAAACAAAAATACAAAGGGAGGAAAACAGTCTTGGCACAGATGGGCTCTTTTGCATGTTGCTTTCCACACATAGAGCAATTTAATCTTGAGTCAGCACGAGTTAGCAAAGGAATGACAGGTTGTTACAATTACAAGCTGCTTTGGAAGTATTACTATCAGTGCTGCCGCTATTTATGTTTAGTATTGTTATTGATGCTATTAATACTGCTTGTACAAGCGTTTAATGTTACTGTACCGATGTAAATAACATCTGGATTAACAGTTGAGAGAACAACATGATGCAAAACAGATTGATGGCTGAAGAAGCAGCGTTTATTGGGTCACATTTCTGGGTTACATTCCTGCGGATGTTGTGCGTTCGTACTGCAGGAGTCAATGGGAGGCTTTTCTAAATAAGCACCCCAGGATCCGGCTTGCAAAAGAGGACATGTTGCTGTGACTTTTTTTCTGCCTCTACAAGGACAGATTTGTTACCAGATCAGAGTGGCAGAACTGACCACAGAAACTCTAAGCCTCAGTCCTTCTAAATTAGCCACGAGGAAGCATTATCCAAGAATTCAAACCAGACCTTACTTGGCATCTTGTTTGTATTATCTGTGGTCTCTGACTTAACACCACAAGCCACCCTTTGCCCCAAACTCCTTTAATCACAATCATAGCTGGGGGTTCAGCAGAGACCTGAGCTTCACAGTACTGAACACAGAGGAAAAGCTGATACATGCTCCACAGGTTGTGTATAGTCTAAAGAGATGACAGGAGAAAGCGGACTGCAGTCTAACGTCTCTATATAGCAAACCCCCAAGGGACTTGGATAAATGTTCACTGTAACAGGATTTTCACTGCAATAAACTTTTTCAAGTCACTGCCTCAGATGTATGAAGAACCATCCCATTTGAATTTGATACCATCACAGTGCACTGTTAAAACCCTCCTCCAAATCTCTGGGCCTCTCCCCACCAGCTGCCTCCCAAGCCACCTGGCTGCAGCAGCCTGATCTGGCTCCCATGGGATGTGATAGCACAAGCAGAAATGCAGCCTGGTCCCCTCTGGATGACCTGGAGATGCGCTGGGACACTGGCCACAGAGGATAGGTTTCAGCATCAATGCAGGCACCTAATGTCATTTTAGGTGCTGTAGTCTGGCTTCCTGCTCCTACCCCAGGTGGGCGCAGGTCTCCCCAAAGTCCTGCATTGTAGTTATATTTAAGCAACTGAATTCCACTCTAAGGGAAGGACCCAGCGCTCTAGGTTTAAGGAACACTGCATCCTCCATCAGGATGCCTGGGGGCACATTGACATCAGCATTTCAGTCTGGAGCAAACATACACTTTGGAAGTGAACCCTCTTATGGTCCTTGCTTACCATGCTTTCATTGACATCATGGTGCTGGCACAAAGCACTGGAAGGGGATTCCTTGAAGACGCTCTTTGGGAGCACATCTAGTGAAGTCCTACCACTAATGGATATTTAGAAGCGATTCTGGAGTAAAATCCAAAAACACAGTGAGGATTACTTGCCCACTTCAACAAATGCCTTCTTTCACAGCTCTGCTCCTCCAGAACTGCACTACATCAGGAGAGCTTATGTTGCCTGTAAAGGCTGCTAAAGTCATGGGTAATGGAAAGTAAATGAAACAACACTGATCTGAGCTGTTGCCCAGTGAGTACACCCCTAGTCCAGAGCCAAAAGGCTATCTCTGCCTTCTCGCCAACCTCCTGATGAGACCTAGGCACTTCCCTAACACATATCCCCTGGCCCAGGTTGCATGGGGATGACACTATCCCTATTTATTTAGGGTTTATTCAAGGTCAGATGTCCCCAGGACATCGTGTTCCTTGTTTCCAGTCAACAGGACACCAGGGCTGCCTCACCCTGCCCCAGCCACTAAAGCCCCCCTGACCCCAAGCAAAGCCCACAGGAGCTGATCCTACTCATCAAAAAGCAAAGGTTGCTTTTCTAAAGGCAAAGCTCTCCTTCCTGCCTGGGAATTGTAGACTTTAGAGAAAAACCTTTCCACATGCTGAATCTTGCATTAATATGCTTTATATTAATATATAGGTAAGGTTCCTCCCTGGCCCATCACTGTGACCAGGTATGACAGCGGTCCACCGTTTCTGAGCTGTGGTGTGGTTTTGGCTGTTGGGTTCCCATGATGTCTAAGAAGTGGAGATATAAATGGCCTCATTTAGTTAATATTTAAACTACAGTTTTAAAAGAAATGAGTAAAATGATAAAAAGCCTGCATGCTAAATACAGTATGCATTAAGAAAAAACAGATAAAATATGGCTGCCATATGCAAGTCACTCTTCAAGCAGGTTTCCTCTGAGAGCAAGAGAAAAAAATGGTCTTTTGCTGCTGAGATTGTAGTAAACAGGGGCTTATAAAAGTGCATTAAAACTGCTTTGTTCCTTTGGTTTATAAATGGGAAGCACAGCCCCAGGTAACTGCTCTCAGTCACAGGAAGCCTGTGGGAGCTTGCCAGTGAAGCCAACTATTTGGAGTTGAAATGCAGTACCTGAAACTCAGGGCCATCTTTCACATCTCTTCTGATCACTTCAAGTTCGACTAAGTGTCCCCTCCTTTATTTATGAAGCATTTATCCTAGCCATGTTTCCAGGGAATGGAAAACTCCTCTGAAGAGGCTTTTTCAAGCAATCAACATTAAAAGTGAAGCAACTTCACTTCATACCGTGGAATTGTCCCCATGATCCAAATGTACATGCTGAACTCTTTTATTCTCTGTTGTACATTGATTATATTCACTTCAGTGGCAAAAGGTAAAAAACATAATTTCCAGCTGCAGTTGCCCAATTTTTATGATATTTTATGTCTATCACTGAAATACATAGAATGTCCCATTTAATTTTACATTACAGGCATTTCAATAGCTATCATCACCAGATTGTGTGATTAACTCATCAGAATTAGCCATTGGAGACGGAAAGTTGCTTCTTAAAATGTGAAGCCTGCAGGCAACACAGAAAGCCACCTTACATATTTGAAAAAGGCCACTTTTTAACTTCTCTGCTTTTTAAACCTGTAGCATCAATAGGCAGATATTACTGACATCAGAGTAGTACATTCTTGCCCTGAAAAGCAATGGGAGATGAACTGTATGGTTTTGAATAGACACAAAACAAGTACTGAAGCTTTCCAGTGAAATGTCTAGCCTAGTGTATGGTCTCCCACAGCAGCTGCAACCAGGTGCTTTGGAGAAAAGCAATCAGTATGAGGTAACTGACCCACGCCTACGAAGACTAATTCAGCATGTATGAGTTGTGCATTACCAACATCCCAGCAACGTAAATCCCTCTGCATGGACACATCTCCCCATCCAGAAGCAACCTGACTAAGTTTCTTTAAGACCAGGTATTTCACTGGTATTTAAAGGGGTCCCTCTTGGTTCTCCATGGTTTCGCTGTGGTTTTCCTGCTTTCAAATAATTTCTTCTTATTCTTTGAGTTGTTCATTCTGGTGAAGCATTCGGAGCTTCGTGAGATGAGACTGCATGCCAACAAATTACCCCATAGAGCATCTGGCATTGGCACCAACTAGAGGAATGGGCTGATGCCAGGGAAGACCTATTACCTGGCATCTACATGAGTCTCTTAACCTTTACATAAAGCAGCCACTACCCACAGGATAAAGTTGTATCTCGGCTGCTGTGAAATGTGGTGCATGTGCTCCCGAGTCTGGAGTACAAAGAAAGGAAAGACATTTCTCCTTGATAGTGTGGAGAAGGGACCCGTGGAAGGAATTTGGAAAGGGCTGTTTGCTCAGGCTACTGAGTTAAGAGGAGGATACTAGCCTAGCCATTGAATTTCAGAGGGAAGGACTCAGAGAAGAGGAACAAGTAAGAGTCAATCCTGGATGATGGTCCTCCTGTGAAACCTCCTGTGTTTTAAAAATATGATAATCCTTTTATGTCAGACCAGTTCCTGGCAGTGGTTTTGTTTTATGGCACCCAAAGAAAGAGCTCCTAATTTCAGTAATGCCATGGTGTGCCACTGGAGGTACAACTGGTTTACCCATCCTAAGAAAAAACAGCATGAATCCCTCTAATATACAACATATCTCCCACTTGTGGAAGCTGGTCATAGATTAATTTTACTCATTTTTTTATCTATTACTCCCTGAGCAAATGAGTTTATCTCGAAGATCCTACATCTATGGCAGCAGAATACTCTGAAATCTGAGTGGAGTGGGTCACAGTTCACTTTCTGGAATATGAAGAGCTCATGTTCCAGGTGATGTACATATGGCTATTCAAATAACTGCACCAACAGATATCAATTATTTCCACTTCTTAAAGGGGGAGGGGGGGGGGGGGGTTTCTTTTTTTTATAAAACACCCATGGGCAAGCACAATGAAGGAAGTGAGAAGGCTATTCCAAATCCTCTGTTCCCCTGATGTCTAGAAACAAAGATCTTCTGACATAGCATATTTCAGTGTCCTTTGTTTAACCTTCCCCCTTGAAAGATCCAAACACAGAGCCTTTGTTTTCTGTAGGCTAACCTACAGGTTATGCTTTAATAAATACCCAACAAGTTAAGGAAACATCAATGCTTTTCCTTAAGATGCATAGTTGCTACTTTGTCTGACATCTTCTATTCTTGTTAGACATTATCATAAGTATTTAGGAGGCCCTTCTGCCTCTGAAGCTCCTGTTTGCTGTTAGTATAGCATGCTAAAGTACCCAGTGCTGGTATTTTATCTGTTTTAGCCACTTAGGACTTCACTGGGTTCTTTAGAATTCACACTTCTGACTCCATCTCAGGAGAGGAGGCAGCTAGTTTCATCTTTACAAAACAATCATGTCCCTGGGGCTTGACACATGCTGTAAAGCAAAAACAGAAACCCAAGAGGTGCTATGTCACAGTGCTCTGGAAGCAGGAGGCTGGTAGCAAATTACTATTCTGGCATAACATGAATAAGCTCGTGGCAAAGTCTGTAGCACAGCCATGTCCTTGCATATTATTCCCAATACACAGCAGAATGTATACATTCCTCCAGTCTTAGGCTTAGAAGTACGAGCTTGGTGATTTCATCAGCAGTTACAGAGCCAGTACTCCAAGGTTAGGTCAGTGCTGACACAGGTTGCTACTAAGGCTACCTGCTAGGGAAGATATGCTTTAGTGCAGGTTTGAAAAGCAAAACCATTCATGTCATCGCTGGTGACACACAAAAGACTCTGGAATAGAAATTGGTGGGATAAACCTGTGCAATAAGACAGGAGGAGAGGAATGGCTGCTGTAAGGGCTGCTTGCTCTGTGCACTGTGCTTTGCTTCAGATCTTCACTTCTTTGAGATACTGGGTGGACTTCTCTCCCAAACTATAAAGTCCCCTAAGTGCTTTTCCTCTCAAGAGCCTTCCCATGAGTAACCTTTCCTTTCTGAGGTTAGCCTCACTACTTCCTGAGTCAGCTGAGTTTGGAATTTTTCAATGCAGTTTCAGGTGAAACTCAGTACAACAGATAGTCCCCATCAACCCCCAAGTGACGAGGACAAGGACTTCTATAAATAGGTATGTCTACCTCCTTTCCTCATGGGTAAAAACATGCAATGCATTACCTAGTCTAGAAATCAGAAGAGAGTGTCTACACCTCTCAGGGGAGAGATGACAGAACTGTCTTCCAGTAGGAATAGAGGGGCAAATGACCCGCACACCTCCAAGAGGAAGCATGGTCCATTCCTGGGAGGAATTTGCATTCCTTGCTGGATATTTGATGAGGCAAAGATGTACTTAGTTGCCTATGAGAATCTACCTGTTTGGATTTGCTATCCTGTCCTTTGGTTCCCATCAAAGTTGGTCATCCCAAGTACCCCAGGCTGCTTGGATCACTGCCATTCAGATTCCCCATGCTTCACACAACTAGTTTTGGTCATTATTTGAACACAGTAAGGGCTATTGAAGGGCCAGAGAATGTTGCAGGTCTAAGGGGATGGTTTCATAGTCAGCATGAGCTCATCGAGGGCTGTGCTGTTACTGAAAGCAACACCACCCATGGTCCACTTGCCTCCTTGCCCAGGCATCCACTTCCTCTGCTCTACCAACTGCAACCATAAGGTTCACCTGTATGTTTTCAGCCAGATCAGAAAGTGGGGCTGACCCTTCACATGGCAGCACAATTACCTGTGCCAGGGCAAAGGAGGAGGCAAGAAAACATGGCCCAGGGTAGTGAAAGGGTGCAGAGACCTCGTTCAGCTAGTAGCAGTCTTCAACCTAAGCTGTTCAGGAAACCGTACATTTAAAGATGCTGCACTCTGACAGGGCTTTTCTCTCACGAGATGTAAAAACAGAAGCCCTGACCTCTTGTGGTCATTAAACACTACAAAACTAGTAAATTGCAATTTTCCTAATTCCTTAATCTTCTGTCTGAGCATTTTCTACCATAAATGGTAGGGTATGGTTGGGAATGTTGGATTTCCACCAGTCATATCTTGTTGGGGTGGCACAAATCATAATTATTAGCATTTTGCCAAGCCCTCTGGAAACCTTGTCTGAAGGGTAGCTCTGTCCAACCTACAGTCCAAGCAAATTTCCCTCTACAAACATTACAGAACTGCTGGGGCCACATCATCATTTCAAATTTCAGGATTGTTTTACAGACATTTAACAAACCACATATGTAATTCATGGCACGTTTGGGACAAGTTAAAGATGAACTTACGCTTAAAAGATTCATACCTTCTTGAGGTGCCTGGGGCTGGAACCAAATAACATACAGTCTCCTGGTTTATTGTACATGGTGAATGATGAATGGTTGTTTTAATGGTAAGGGACTCATTGGGACAGAACGCAAACCAGCAGTGCCAGAATGTGAGGCTAATACATATTGAGAAGCTACTGGGCTCCCTGGGAGCAGAAAAATGCTTAAACTGGAAGGCTGCTCCACCTTGGCAGGTGCAGAGAGCAAGGCCAGAGGCAAAGGGAAGGCTACAAGCACCTGTATGACTCCAAGCAGACAAAGATATTCTAACGGGTAAATGCACAAGGTTCTTCCCCCTTTCTATATGCGGATTCCCTCAGTGAAAGAAGTGCACAGCTAAAATAGCACAGAGCTTCATTTGGAGTATCTTGCTGTGCCTCCTGCAGCCAGAGCAGCCTCCTCAGGGTAAGCTCCCATCACAGGCTATTGCTGAGATAATTATTATTTGTGGCAAAGTGGAAAACTGTACTCTGTCCCTTCAGGGACGTGAAATAAGCTGTAATGCGGAAAGCAAACACGTGCTGCATACACAGGAGGGTTTTGTGTCAGTGCAGTGCACACACATTGCCTCCTCTCCTCACCATGTGGCACTGGAGGGGCTGAAACCCCAAAAAGTAACTGGCAGCTCTTCTGCAGTAGGTGACTCCAACCAGGATGTAACAATTGTCACCTCTGCAAACATGTCACCTGCGATGACATCCCACTGGCACGTATTGTGTCAGCAGGTCATATAAACCCCAGACCCTCAGAAAAAATGAGCTGGCCAAAATGGGAATCAACCAGGGGCTTTGCAAGCATTTACCCTCCTGGTTTCATCTGCCCTTCAGCCATTCAAGTTGGTGTTTGTGCACTGCCACAAAGGGACCTGAGCCAGGATGAGGCCACCTTGTGCTCCAGGAGCAGCAGAAATAATATTAAAAACACAAAACATGGCAATGCTTACTTTAATACTGCAAACACTGGGAAGAGCCCTGATGATAGTACATTTCATCATAAAGCTATTAGATAATGTATGCGCATGTTGGAATCATCTAATTTTATATGTTCCTCATTAAAAGTATTTCCTTCCGCATGCTTTTTCCTCCTAAAGAACAGAGGACACATTTATAACTAAATCTCATTTCAGCTGTTTTCCCTGAGAATAAGTAAAACATGCTGCTACTCAGCACGCTGTGATGTTTCTCCCCACCAAGCACGCTGGGTGAAGGAGCAGGGTGGAGCCTCACACTTGCAGCTCTGCACGATGAAGGTCCCCTCCATCCCTGAGGCTGCTCATTTTTCCTCTGCACAAGTACCCTCTGCCTGTGCACCATCCAGGCTCAGGCAGGGCTGTTCATGCAGCCACAGAAATACGCACAGGTATTGCCTCTTCCAAGTGCTTGTGTTTCCCAACTGGTTGTTTTCAAGCATGCACAAAGCCCTCTTTCTTCACAAAAAAGAAAAGGTGTGCGAAAGAGTCTCTAGAGCCAGGGCAGTGAGTGGCCTCACCTGTGTTAGTGCTTGATTCCCATCCGGTGTTTCCCTGCTGTAGTTCTTGAGGAGTCCCATAATTTTAGATATGGGGAAACTGAGGCACAAAGGTGGGAAAGGATGAAGTGACAGTCACTCAGGTGGGACTGCACTGACCTCTTTCACTTACACAACAACATGCTGGCAAACCTCCAATGTAGGTGCAGGCAACTGTATTAGAGATTTGCCCATTGCAAATATATCAGTGTTATTACAAGCCCCCACAAAGGTGGGCCTTGTCACTGGAGAAACAGATCCCTTCAAAGGGAAGTAACTACAGATCCTCTCAAAACTCTGAATGCAAAAAATACACTCCTGTGGGGTTTCATTTCTCCTGACCCTGATAATGTTTGACCAACAGAGATCCTCTATTAATTTCCCAAAGACCTCTTCCATTGTGGGGGCTCATTGCAGGTTTTTATTAAACATCTTCTGACATTTACAAAGCCCAGGACGAGTTTTATGTGTTTGTGAAGGCCATATAGCTGCCAGTGAGGAACACAACAGTCCACAGGAGCCCTAATTAGTGCCAATTACTTTTCCAATTATGCTGCCTTGACTCCGATTATGCTGCCTTGACTCCAAGGGGCATGTTGTCACTGCAGAGTGAGGCAGGAAATGCCATTGGGGTGTCCATGTTGGTGTGGACCAACCCTACTTCACCAACCCTGGGACAACACTGGGCCATGGGAGGCTGTGGGCACCCCAGGACCACATTTTGCACCCCACTGAGAGCTCTTGCAGGGCTCCCCATGTCCTCCGGCCATGCAGGAGGGTCAAAGGAAGGTATCAAACAGTCAAGGTATGAGTGTTACAGCTTGCATCCATGCTCTAAAACAGGCTGATGTGCTGTAAAGCTTTCCCCAGTATTGTAGGAAAAGGTAAATAACAAATGCACCCAAGAAAGAGCAGGGTGCATGTGTGTGTGTGCACATGCACAAAGAGGGAGAAAGAACAGAGAAGCAATGCAATCCTCACCCCAAAAATTAAAGCAAAGTCCTTTTCCTGGGTGGGGCTCTGTCCTATTTTCTGCTGTGGGAGGGAGAAGTGGGACTGGTGCTCTGGACAACCAGTGTGCACAGCATGGGAGAGATGGTCCCATACATCCAAACCTACACAACCATTTGCTGTGACGTTTTCCCGTCAACAGAAAGGCAGAGCATCAGCATTTCAGCTTCTGCTCTGCAATGGACGGCTCTCACTGGGGTCTCTCTTTCTGAAACATATGATGCACTAATGACGCCACCCAGGGATGACAAGCAGCTTAAGATCTGGCTCTACCTTCTGGACACCTGGCACATTTAACCACGTAGCAAGTGGCATGTGCTGGCTTGGGAAAAAGCCATTACCACTTTGGTAAGCTACCGGGCCCAACTGTTAATCCAGTGCCTTCATCTCCCCTATTGCTATTAATACAAGAAGAGAAAAGAGAAAAAATCCAGGAGGAGGAATTGACTCGTCCATTGAAGCATATTATTAGATTACTGATTCAAACCTCAGATGATGAGCCGTGATAGGATAGGGTAAAATAACAGTGAATTAAACCAGGGAAAGCTCATGCAACGTCTAATCGTTATAGAATAATGATATCCATCCCTAAATCAGCTCAAGCCTTCTTTTCTGAGACTTAAGGATCAAAACCTCTCATAATGTGTAGGCAAAGCCCAACACACAGCACCCAAACATGGACACTGCTGCTGAGGAGCTGCTGGAGCAGATGAGTGCTGGGTCTGCCAGCCCGAGCTCTGCCAGGGCAAAAGGGCCCAGCTACATGAGAGTTTGTCCCCAAGGAAGCTTTCCTCGTAGCTCCCACGAGAGCTGGAAGTGTGTTTCCTCCTCCTCCATGAATGAAGGTTCATGTCATTTCCATTGCCCTTATTTTCACAGTCTTAATTTAGTGTTCAATTAGGTGTTGTTGCAAAAGGCTTCCAGAAGGTTCAAAATCTAGACAAGGGTCAGGAGGAGCTGTTTCTTTGAAAAGGAGGGTCACAAGCTTATTCCTTTGTTATTTCCAAACGAGACCAACGCCTCAACATTGCATCACTTTACCTGCACAGAGAATTGACTCCTGCAGAACTTCAGGAAAAGTCACCAGAACCAACCATGCAAAGAAAGGAGGGGAAGGGTAAGGGAGGGCAATCGTTACAGGAAACAGAGCCACAGGGCCCTGGGACATCTTTGTGCCTTAGGAATACAGCTACTCCTCCTCATCCTCAGCAAATCTCTGGAGTCTGCATTCGGTATGTTTCTGTAAAGCCACCCAGAGACACCGTGCACTGAAGTGATAAAGAGCAAAGGTTGCAGACTCATCCGAGGTGGCTTTTGGATTGAGAGTGTAATTGCAAGGACCCTCAGCTTTTGTATTTAGGTCCCATCTGTGCGCAGAGAGGACAAAGCTGCTCCATGCGGAGCAAATCCTCTTATGTCACCAAAGCCATCCATGCTTGTGCAGCTGTCCACAGAAGTGTCAACACCTGGTCTCAAACTCCACCCAAGCACAAGAGGAACATGTGCTGCAGTCTCCAGCACACAGACAAACCATGGGCTATTAGGAGTCTAAAATAAAATTCTACCACATACCATGTAAAAATAAATAAAACAAAGCCCTTTTGTAATTAAATAGATGATGAAAGGGAAAACTAAGCAGCAGTGCAGCTGGGAACCCTTTGAAATAATGAGATCTACCTACTTAGCCCTAAAGTTTTTTTACTATCAGGAACATCAAGAAGAGTGTCAGCAAGAGACCTTCTCATTTCTTAGGTGAACAGCACTGAGGGATTTAAAATCTATTGAGAGAGGCCTGGGATTCTTTAAGTTCACTGAAGCCAAAGTAATTCACCCTGAATGCAGGCCCTGAAGGTGACTGTGGAGCTTAGAATAAGGATGTCAACACGGTGCTTTCATCATTTGCTAGCGTAGCTGGTACTGCACATGGAGCTTGCCTTGACCATTTAATTAATAAAGGGACCCACGCAGCTGGAATTAACGTGAACTTTCAAAGCATCAAAAAGTCCAGCAAAGGATCAAGCTGATATTTTCATTTATATATATTAGCTTATTCTGGGCCATTGTTGTGCTCCTCATTCACATGATACAGCAGCCTCTTACTCACACACACACCCTTACATATTTCCCTTTATTTTACCTCTGCAGTGCTTCTGTGTGATGGGGGCTATCACCAATTAACACTGACAATGGGAACTGGAAGGGAATTTTAGCAAGCACAGCAGGGAGTTTTTTTCTCCCCAAAATCTTTGAGGAAAGGGATTATTACCCCTCCCCCGCCCTCCTCCTCCAAAAAAATGGTGAGCTCCATGCCAATGTTTTTCTCTGATCTTTTTCTATTCTTGGTTTTATTCTGTCTCTTTTCCTTTTTTCTTTCATTTAACACCAAACAATAGCAAGGACAATCATTCAAAAATATTTTCATTGTAGCATATTGAACAGAACTGGCTTCAACCCTGCCAGGTCAAAACATTCACTCCACTCCTCAGCACTCCACAAGGTCCTATATATTAGCCCGTGAGAATTCAGCATTTATTGCTACCTCCAGTCAATGTAAACACTGCCTTTTCTCTTCATCCTATGGCAAGGGCAAAGGTCTCAATTAATATGATTGCAAAATAATATTTGATAGCACATTGGTCTATTTATATTCTCAACAGTTGCCATTTCACTCCTGTAATTCTCAAGCAAGGTAGGACTTCTGGTTAAAACAGTCTGCAAACAGGGTTGATAGGAATTTTGAATCGATGCAGATGGTCTAATCAAACATAAGACCTTGGGCTCATTGCAGGCATCACTGGATGACATTTTCTACCTTCTATGTTCATGAGAACAGAGTACAATAATCTAATTGTCTCTTCTAGCCTTGAATCCTACTGATCTTTGGTACCCTGAGTTCAGCAACTATCCTGTTAAGCATAGTTAAGCTCTGTAGATAATCAGCATCAAAGCCACAGTGGATCACTATCCCAGATGCCGAGGAAGCATGAACTTTAATGATCTATGCATCTTTTAGTTAGGTGGCAAAGCAAGCAGAAATTGCTTCATATAAGTCCCTTGTTCTAGGGAATGTTACCTCTTTAAAATTCACGTCTTCTCTTATTCTCAATTAAACACCCACTGAGGCCATTGCAAAGATTCCTTGTGATGGCCTCAGTGGGTATTTGATACAACTTTACAGAGAAAGAAACGGGTTCTCAACCAATACCTTATCGAGCAGCTGCCTTTTGGATGAGAAATAAAGCTGAGATAAAATGAGAAATGTAAGCAATTTTAAGCACAGCAGAACACAGACATTTTCTCAAGAGCAGGAGAGCTATCTTTAGTGTCCTCACAAATTCACTTGTGTTGAGTTCCTCTTGGCTTTTCAGGTGGAGCTGCATTTCTATTGCTCCAAAGCGATTAGCCAAATCCCTATCTCAAGGACATGCCACATAGGTGCTGCAGTCTGTGTGTTCACCAGAGGTGCTATGTTTCACCATGGAGAAGTAAAGTCATAGTTAGTCACTCTTGTTCAATAGCCTCATTTTGGAAGTCATCCTAAATATTAGGATAGCAGGGGAGTTAGAGTAGAATCCATTTATTGGGCAAGTAGTTGACAACAAGAGCTCTAACATGAGTTCTGGAGGAGTTAGGAAAACTATGATGTCTGTGGTATGTGAGTGTGGTAGCAGCATCTTATGATCAGCTCTGAATTTCTATGAGCTTTGGGATGCCTCTAAAAAGGGATAGTCCCTGAAGTATTGGTCCTCCCAAATCCAGCTTCCACCAAAGCATTCCAGACACGAATTAGGTGCCCAAGCCTCCTGAGACCTGGAGAATAACTGGGGGAAGCGGAGCAATTCAGAGTAGGATCCAGAACAACTACCCTGTGGAGCACCTAGGGACTAGTGTCACAAAAATGGCCACAAAAATGATCACAGGGATGGAACATCTCTCCTGTGAAGAGAGGCTGAGAAAGTTGGAGGTGATCAGCCTGGAGAAGAGAAGGCTCCAGGGAGACCTTATTGCAGTCTTTCAGTACTTAAAGGCAGGTTATGAGAAAGATGGGGACAAACTTTTTAGTAGGGTCTGTTGCAATAGTACAAGGGGTAATGGTTTTAAACTGAAAGAGGGGAGATTCGGACTAGATATAAGGAAGAAATTTTTTTATGATGAGTGTCATGATTTAACCCCAGCCAGCAACTAAGCACCACGGAGCTGCTCACTCACTTCGTCCCCTCGTGGTATGGGGGAGAAAATCAGAAAAAAAGTAAAACTCGTGGGTTGAGATAAGAACAGTTTAATAGAACAGAAAGGAAGAAACTAATAATGATAATAATAACAATAATAAAATGACAATAATAATAATAAAAGGGTTGGAATATACAAGTGATGCACAATGCAACTGCTCACCACCCGCTGACCAACACCCAGTTAGCTCCTGAGCAGCAATCCCTCCCTGCCCCAGTCTCCCCAGTTTATATACTGGACATGACATCACATGTTATGGAATACCCTGTTGGCCAGTTTGGGTCAGCTGCCCTGGCTGTGTCCCCTCCCAACTTCTTGTGCCCCTCCAGCCTTCTTGCTGGCAGGGCATGAGTAGCTGAAAAATCCTTGACTTAATCTAAACACTACTTAGCAACAACTGAAAACATCAGTGTGTTATCAACATTCTTCTCATACTGAACCCAAACATAACACTGTACCAGCTACTAGAAAGAAAGTTAACTCTACCCCAACCAAAACCAGGACAATGGGGGTAGTGAAACACTGGAAGAGGTTGCCCAGAGCCGTAGTAGATGCCCCATCCCTGGAAACATTCAAGGTCAGCCTGGACGGGGCTCTAAGCAACCTGATCTAGTTGAAGATGTCCCTGCTCATGGTAGGAGTGTTGGACTAGATGACCTTTAACGGTCCTTTCCAACCTAAATTATTCTATGCTTCTATGGTGGAAATGGACATCAGACCTCTTATCCTTCAGTGGCTTCCACTGTGCTGCAGAAAGTTGCCTGTCCTGATGGAGTGCCCACAACCTCTCCTACTGAAACCTAGGTGGGGTCACTCCTCTTTCCAAGCTCTCCCTCAGCAGGAGAGAGGAGGAGTGCCAGTTACTAGAGCTCAGTAAGGAACAATGCTGCTTGTTATGGGAGGTCTGTTGCTGCCTACAGAGACGTGAACACATTCCCTTGTTTTCCCAGAGACTGTCCTAAGAACCAAACCACAGGCTCTTTGCAAAATTTCCATCTCATCTTCTCAACCTCTTCCACTTTACAGAAAGCAGTGAGATTCACTTGCTGGTTAGCACACTACCCTGTGGTGGAGGTGGAGGGAGTCTCTGCTTTCAGGGCTGCCTGCACTCGATATTAAAAATGCTCAGGAGAAATTGCATTATACATTCCTGGAGTGAGGGCTGGACATCTACAGAAAGTATGGTGTTGCAACTACTTTTAGGCAATCACTGGTGATGTGAAGACTGGAGAAGGAACTGAGAGACGCAGGTTTAATAACTTTCTCTGCCTCAAAGAATTCAGATCCACATCTCCCACCTCCCAGGAGTGAGTGCCAGCCACGGTCAAGGGCTGGCACTAGATCATTGGAGATCTAAAGGTGACAGTACTCTGCAAGCAGCTGGGGCAACTCACATAAATATAAATAAAACTTCTTTGAAGCAGATTAGAAAAGTCAAAGAGCAAAAAGAAACCAAAAGAGTGAATGTAACATGTTTAACCTACTGACTTAAATTGATAAGCATGCACCAGATGCTTCCAAAAGACAGCCATTCAATAAAGGAATTTCACTCCTTCAGGCATCAGTGTAAGACAGCACCCAAAAATGTCAAGATTGAGGTGCTTTGTGAATGCCAGGTCCTCAATGAAGCAGAGTTAACCCCTCACATCACGTATTAAACTATCCCCAGCTGCTCATTCCTTCCACATCTTCCATGTACCTTTGAAGATCTTTCTTGCATAGGCTATTGTCAGGTCAGAGCCACCACTGAACTGGACCCTAATTTAGGTCTTCAGTCACTCATCCTTCCCTAGGCGGTCAGTGGAGAGCATGGAGGTAAGCTGACTCTCCCTCCATAGGGGTTTATTTGCTCCCAGGAAATATTTCCAGGGCAGACACTGAGGTGGGCATGGAGTTTAGCACACCAGGACTAAGCAGAAGCTTGTTGGGGTGGGGCTTGCAAATTGCAGGGCTAGAATTGAACGTCCTAAATCCAACTGGAGCTTGCCTCCAGCCTCCTGATAGCACAACACATCTCCCCTGTGCCCTGAACATTAAATACCTTGCAACTCTCTGGATACCTCCCAACGATGTCTTTCTAAATTGGAAACTCAAGGAAGTTTCTGGATAAAACACTACTCCATGTTGAATCCCACTGCAGTATCTTTTAGTAGAAACCCAATGTCTCTCTGCGAGTCCCAGTTAAATGTTTTGGTAGCTCCTGTAGTTGTTCTTCTCTACAGCCTGACAGCCAGCCACACTGGTTGCACAGCTTTTGGTTGGAAGAAATCCCAGCTTTGTTGACACTGACTTCAGTCAACTTCAGAGGGCCTCTTAACTCTGCTTTTGGGCTTGTCAACACGCGTCGGACTAAGACGCACTGCCAGCAGGCAGCTCCTTCTAGAAAATATTATTTGAATCCAAGTTGTCTCCCAGGCAATTTTTTTTTAAACTTCATATTGTGTGAGTTACATGCTTGTCAGAATGGAAAATCTGGGTTAGTCCCTCATTGTTCACATTTACAGAAGATCATCCCCCCATTCCTGCCCCGCTAACCCCCAAAATATCACATCCTGATCATTCAAATGGCTTCCACATGGCAATGTACAACCAAATTTAACTTGGTGCTGCTGAATAATAACCATATGCAAAGACAGATGAGAACAATAGCACTTGGAGATTATTTATACTTAGGAAAATAACTTCATAAGGGGCAATTTTTAACTTCTTTTACCTGAATGATCGAATACCATTATTGCTCTTTAGCATGTGGAAAGCTTACACTCCCCCTTCTGCCTGTGGTCTCCAGTAGCAAAACAACACCTCTATTTCGACATGGATATTGATATATTTAGTTCTGTTTAATCAATGAACGCCTGGGGTTCTTAAGTTAGATCTCTTTAAAATACTCCACCACTTGCAAAACAACAAAACCCCACAGGAAGCAGCCCTTGTACATCCTTCAGATATTTTCTACTTTATTGAAAGGAGAAAGTAGGGAATTAGCATCAAAGAGAGAACTTTGCTCATCACTCAGTAAGTGTAAGACCAAAGACTAGTTTTATTACAAGCCCTGTTTTACCAGAAGATATTTATGAAGACCTAATTGGAGATGCTGTAGTTTATAGAAATTACAATTATTTACTTGTATTAAAAAAGAACCTAGAGACTTCAAGAAGGTTAAAGCTCCATGGTACTAGGCTTTGTACTAACAGTTGAAGATATCTAGGTTTCTGAAGAAGATCTGCTCTAAACAGTCCAGACACAACACAGAAGTGTGAGAACAGAAAATAATCAGAGAAAAAACAGTTTTATCCAAGAGCTTAGAGAAGTCAATAAGAAAACTGCTTTTCCAGCCACAGCGCTTAGTGCACTCACGGGGTGGATAAATGGGAGGGAAGTCTTTGTCTTTACTCAATGGTTTAGTTTTGCCTACTGATTCAGCTAATTCATCCTTAATTTTTAATTAACAGAATCCAAGTGCAACTGAGCTGGGGAATGGCATGTTGGTACAGAAAACCCACCAAACTCCAACACATGAAATGTCCATCTTATCACTGAAAGTAGAGGTGGAAGGAGGAGGAGAAAGATTGTACAAAACACATTGTAACCTGGTTTATCCCTCCAGCTTCTGTCAGTTGGCAGCTCAGGGCTTTCTGTGCTGGAAGTTGGGTGTGAACCATCATGCCTAATGCTATCCTTCATAACTGTTTAGTCTTTTTTAAGTACATGTAAACAGTTGGTCTCTGCAGCACCCAGCGGCAGGCAACAAGTTCCATAGTTTTATTAGGTGGAAAATACACTTTTTTGTTTATTTCAGGTATGTCATCTGATCATTTCACTGGGTCAAGGTAGGTTGACCAATGGCTTCTGCTCTAGGCCCACCCAAGGAGGATGGAGGTCACAGAGGTAAATGTCAACTGGGCTGCGGGAGCAGGACAAGAAGAATTAGAAAGAATGCAGAGCTCTGAAGAGTGTGTCTGCTTCAGATGCAAAAGCCCTTCAAGCTATTAAATGGGGAAAAAAGTGATTAAAAAAAAGTAAATATTGCTTGCTTTTATCATAGGAAACCAAGCCTCAGGGTTTTTGTCCATCATGAATAAACAGAAAATAGGATTGCAGTTTGCAGAGTGTTTTGAAATTTTCTAATTATTTTTCATTAAACAAGGTCTGGAAGAAACTGCTGTGGTTTTTCCCCACACTTTAATTTCCCTTATGTCGGCTTCATTTTTTGTCTCCCTTTTTCCTAGCCATTTCAAAAATATCTGAAGATCAAGTGGTTGAAATTGAAAATGAAAAGGAAAGGATGAAAGATAGAAGAGGCAAAAAGAGAAAAGAAGAGGGAAAAAAAAAAAAAGCTTCAAAAGAATTTCTCCAGAATGCAGATGATGGGCATTTTCAGTGCTTATTGGAAAGGTCCCATCAGGTTGTCACCTCAGCCCCCATGGCTGCGCACAGGGAGCACTTCCCTTTTTCCCTTTCTTTGCAGCCTGTCAGACTCAAAGCACCATATGGAAATGACTCACATTGATTTGACTGCGGATTTGGGCCACAACCACTCTTCTCTAAGCCTCATCAGAGACCAGGATAAAACTTCTTTCTGCAAGTGAGAGCAATGGTCTCTACCTACAAAGCTGACACTGACATTAGAACGATGGGCAAATGTCCAAATATATGACAACCCTAATTAAAAGAAGTTTTCTCAGGAAAAGCTGAAGATTATTAAAAAAATAAATGCTTAGCTGGGAAAAAACCTCTACGCTGCTATAGTGAGTGTACTGTACTATACCATTAAGACATGCAGAAGTACATTTAAGTCGCCTGACAGCAAGGTTACAGCATAATCTGTGATTGACTTGCCTCACATTGTCAGAGGCTATCAGTGACTTCAGAAAATTCTGATTTCTGCCTCTTGCCCTGTGTCTGGCAAAGTGTCATGTCAGGAAGCTGTTCCCATTGCAAACAGCTCTCAGTATCATGTCGGGAAGCTGTTCCCATCTCAGTATCATGTCAGGAAGCTGCTCCCATCCCAAACAGCTCTCAGTCTTAGCAGGACTGGGGGACCCTGGATCCAGGCTGTCCAAAGCCAGCATCTACCTGATTCTCCACAGACCATGGACCTCTCTGCAAGGAAAAAATGTAGCTTAAAATATGCTATTTGTTATTTTCTCATCGAAGACAGCTCCCCCAGCTCTCAGAGATCTGTGCTGAAATGGATTTTTTGCTCCAATGGACTCCATTATCCTTTTTCTGTGATTTTGCCCACCTCTGCCAATGGACATGGGTTTTCACTGTAATTATTCAGTATGCAGGGTGTGCTGATGAGTATTTTCTGCCTCAGGGCGTTTCCTTCCTAATTTTGAGTCAGTCAGGGCCTGAAGATGTCAATAAAGGTCTGGGGACAGAAAGCAAGGTATAAGAAAATGGAGTGCAGGGAAAAACTTCTGGGCTACTGAGAACGATGGTGTAACATTGCAAAACTCTCCCTCAGCATCTTCAGATGTTCACACAGGAATGCTGAGTGACCTAAATGTGCCCAAGTCAGCTGCTGCTCAGAAGAGCCCAATTTAAACATTAGAACTGCACAGATACTGGGAGTGTTTTTAAAGAGTAAGGGTTTTTTCACAGGATAAGAAACAAAGCCCTTGAAATACTAAATACTTTTTAAAAGCTTCAGGCTGGCATTATACAGACATAGGGTGATTAAACAAGTTACCCTTCAGTGTTATTCAGTGATCAGAGGAGAGAACTGGGAGTCAAGACTTCCCATTTATTATTCTATTTACCTTTAAACATATCTCCAGTGGGATCCCTGCTTTCCACAGACATCAAATGCCCACAGGTCCCCCAGACTTCAATTCAAAGTGCATGCATTCAGCATCTCCACAGCGTGGACCTTCTGTCTCTCTGGATGTTAAATTAGCCCGTGCCAAAATAGGGTTAATGCTACTGACCTTCTTCAGTAGATTTTGTACCTTTGTTTCCAGAGCAACTTGAGATCCTCAAATTGGTGGCTACAGAGGTGCAAAAATATTGCAGTGATCCTCCTAAACTAACTAACTCTGACGATAGTTATTTTGCAGAGAGAGCTGCCAGCTCCAGAGCTGAAAGAGCAAATACATCCACAGCGATGGTGTCAGGCAGCCTGGAAGGCGAGATCGTAACACAATCAGAAATGCTTTTTTAGCATTGTTTTATCCCAAAATCAGTAAAGGAACCCTTTCAATATTACAGTTGAAGAAGCCCAGTCCTTTGCTCTGTCTCTGTGCACTTACACACCCTGTGCTAGCAGAAGCAGAGCCTGTGATCTCATAAGCAGGTGTCAGAAGAACACAGATTTGATTTGGGCCACAAAATGTCAACTAATGGTTCCTAAAACCAACAGCAAAAGGGTTCTGGTGTCTTCTGTGGGTCATGAAAAGTGGGAAAAAATATCAGCAAGTCAAATGCAGAACTGATGCAGGAGACAGGGCTAGGACTTGTGCGAGTTGTCTAAAGAAAAGGGATGCGGATGGAGAAGGGCAAGAGGACAGACAACAAGAGGTTTTAGATGATTGCTTTTCATTGGCCTAACTAGCAATAAAAACAAATTGGGTGAGCTCCTGAGACTTGTTCTTGGATAATCAATCACAGATAACAGAATTAGGCAGAGGCACTAAGCAAGTGGCAGGATGTTAATTCAAGCTACATTTTTAAGAGCCCTGGGTGAATAACTTTCAACAAAGTATTTCCTAGCTGAAGTTTATGTACTTCTCTTTTTTTTGTTTTAACCTTGCCTTGACACCTGGCCTAATGCAGTATTAATACTGTAATCTCCAAAATTAATCATTACTTGGGATTTTGCACTGGATTTCTTCTGTCATGTATTCAGGATAGGTAATATCTCAGCAAAGAGCTTGCTTTAGTCCAGAGCCCCAGACAGCCAGCAAAGCCACCACTGCTGAGGAAAAGGAAAGTACATTGGGTGGCAGCTACTTCAGGAGAGAGGGGACCCTCCCAAGCACCCCTATTCCCTGCCGTGCACAGCTACTGTGGGCTTGGTGCTCATGTCTTGCAGTGAGGTTCACAGGGTGGCTGGAGGAGGTTGGGAGGTCTGCAGGAAGGGCCATGGAAGAAGAGCAGCTCCACATCAATATTACTAAATTCAAATATCCAGCTCCTAGAGTGTGTCCATCCCTGCTTCTATCCTATTCAAATAGACCCTGGTGGGAATAGTGTGATAGCAGACTTCTTTCTCCATGTAGTCCATGGCATACAGGCAGCAGATTGACCATACTGACCAAAAACCCTCTCCCATATGGATTTGCCCCAGGTCTCACTTTGTGTGTACTCACTCAACAGCATCCTACTGCTGGCAAGTTTCTAGCGGTGCTCCTGTAATAGTACAGCACACAAACACTGTTGTACTCATACTAATATTTCTTCTCCACAGTTAGAGAAAGTCTGATCTTAAAATTAGGTTTCTGCTGGGAATAAAAATAGTCACTCTGAATATTCAGTTTTTGTTTATATCTCACTGCTTCCACTAACATTCCTGCCATTTAATTTGTTTGAAAGACTATTCAGAGGAAACGAATATGTGGCATGAAGACAGTAAGAGCTGTAAAATGCCGAAATCTGAGCACATATTCAGTAACATTATCCACATTATTTGTTTGGCTCTATTATTTAAAGTTCAAGTCAAAAGGGAAGTTTTGTTTTTAAAAACAAAGACTTGCACATGTATGGACTCCATCTCCTTTGCTCAGAAGCTCTGCTTGGATCAGATGGGTCCAGCAATCTGCATAAAAATGAAGAACAGCATTATTGCACTTGCAATTAGGCAGATTTGGCCCTGATGCAAGCACAGCCAGCACAATTCCCTGGCTTGAACAGGAGTTGTAGCTGTTTGTTCCAGACTTGTAGATGCTTCTAAGTTTGCTAGTCTGTAAGTGTTATCTACATTCTTTTTTAAAAATAGATGCTTTTGGAAACACTGACTTGCATTTGAGTTTCCAGCTTCTGAGATTTTAGGCAGGCAGCATTTTCAAATATAAGATCACTGCTATAGTCTGAAAAAGAACAGAGAAAAATCATGTTTTGACTTAAGTCAAATATAAAAACTTAAGCACAAATACTAGGAAAGAAAATTTATGCTACGATGTTTCTATATGATACAGAACATTTCTATTAAATTTACTACTCTGAGTGGGATAAGGTGGTTTTTGTGGATTATCGGCAACATTAAAAGACACAACATTAATAATGCATGACCTTTCTTTGGAGAGAGTGAACAAACAGAGCATCTGAGCTTAAAGTATCTGTTGCTCCTGATTGGCTTGTTATAAAAATTCCCTTTTTAAAACTGAAATAGTAAAATCAAAGCAATTTTGCTGTGAAGAATATGTGTGCTAACAAAAATGAGATTCCCTGCATATCATATTGTATGGTTTAACCCCAGCCAGCAACTGTCCCACACAACCACTCGCTCACTGCCCCCCCATGGGACGGGGGAGAGAATCAGAAGATAAAAGTGAGAAAACTTATGGGCTGCAATAAAGACAGTTTAATAGGTAAAGCAAAAGCCGCACATGCAAGTGAAGCAAAACAGGGAATTCGTTCACCACTTCCCATGGGCAGGCAGGTGTTCAGCCATCTCCAGGACAGCAGGGCTCCATCACGCCTAATGGTGACTTGGGAAGACAAACACCATCACTCCGAACGTCCCCCCCTTCCTTCTTCTTCCCCCAGCTTTATACGCTGAGCATGATGTCATATGGTCTGGAATATCCCTTGGGTCAGTTGGGGTCAGCTGTCCCGGCTGTGTCCCCTCCCAACTTCTTGTGCCCCCAGCCTCCTTGCTGGTGGGGTGAGGTGAGAAGCAGAAAAGGCCTTGGCTCTGTGTAAGCACTACTCAGCAGTAACAAAAACATCCCTGTGTTATCAACACTGTTTTCAGCACAAATCCAAAACATAGCCCCATACCAGCTACTATGAAGAAAATTAACTCTATCCCAGTCAAAACCAGCACATGTATACATAAATAGAAGTGTTTTAGCCTAACCTTCTGGTCTCAACTTTTGTATCTATACAGTAGTTGCTCAGAATGGGCACTCTATTGTGAATACTAACTGCAGTGGCTAAGCAAGGCCTGGGGCTGATAATTATTATTTGGTCCCCCGGATGATTGAGAAGCCTTGCATAGGACTGCATAGTGCAACTTTAACAGCTCTTCTCGATGCCTAACTAGAAAATCTGTTTCAAAGGGGCTCCATGAATTGTAGGGTACAGTCAATTAACTTGAATATTAATTATCTATAATGAATGTACCCTTCTTCAGGGCTTGAAAAGAAGCAAATTACTTGGAGAGGGACTAATTAAGATGATGTAATCTTGACCATGAAGAATAATTCCTTCCTAGTGACAGAAATGATCTAATTGAAGTATCTCATTAATTAATGTCTCATGAAATTGACTGATAAAATGCCTCTATGAATGCCTCCTGAACTTGGGGCCAGCAGAGCATTGTAGCACATACACTCCCGCTCCAGACCCTATCGCTGACAATATAATTAGGCCTTGGAAGCATGCTGTGCTCAGAAGGATTTATAACTCTGCAGTGTGGATAATCTACAAATGCAAAGTTAAGACAATGCAGCTTGCCACTGAGAGATTTCTGAAGTCAGTGAGCGAAACCATAAATCAGGTATAATCCAATGGATGACAAGCGAATTCCCCCTCCCACTGGCTTTGTCAACCAGCACCGAGACCAGTCCCGCAACGTGCCGATAACCCTGTACCAGGTGCTGGCAACTCCAAAAGGATTCTTAACGGTGCCATGTCCAAGTGCTCTCTGTGTTAATTTCCAGCTAAATAAAGTCAGATTACAGGCATCATATTTTCCCTTTCTTACTAGATTAGCACCTTTCTTACTAGATTAGCACATGCCTGTGGATTTTAGCCAACAATGCTATAAGCCCCCTGAAAGTGAGCGGAAGGGGAAAGATTCTTCCCCCAGCTACAGAGAGGGTCTTTCTGGGGAGATTGCTGTCTGTGATAAGCAAAGCTTTATCAAGAAGAAAGACATTGAGGTGCTGGAATGTGTCCAGAGAAGGGCAACAAAGCTGGTGAAGGGTCTAGAGCACAAGTCTTACGAGGATCTGCTGAGGGAACTGGGGTTGTTTAGTCTGGAGAAAAGGAGGCTGAGGGGAGACCTTATCGCTCCCTACAACTACCCGAAAGGAGGTGGTAGTGAGGTGGGTGCTGGTCTCTTCTATCAAGTAACTAGGGATAGGACGAGAAGAAATGGCCTGAAGTTGCAGCAGTGGAGGTTTAGATTGGATATTAAGAAAAATTTCTTTACTGAAAGGGTTGTCAGGTATTGGAACAGGCTGCCCAGGGAAGTGGTGGTGTCACCATCCCTGGAGATATTTAAAAGACATGTAGATGTGGTGCTTAGGGACATGGCTTAGTGGTGGATTGGCAGTGTTAGGTTAATGGTTGGACTCGATCTTAAAGGTCTTTTCCAACCTAAATGATTCTATGATTCTATTAATAAGACTTCAATGGAGAGACCGACACTCAGGACCGAGCTTAGAGTCCTTTTGGAAAATAAACCTATCCTTGAAGAATAGGATTCCTATTATTGAGGAGTCACAGGAGATGCTTGCATGATTCATCCATGCAGGTAGATGTTCACCACTGGGACCTCATAGTGAGGGACATTTCACACCGGCAAGTGGCCATGGCCTTACTGTTGCATCTCAGTGGGATGAAAGATCCCGTGGTGCCCATTGGAGCCAGGGTCTGGTGTGGTGACTCACATCCACACTCCAAGCTGCCAAGAGCCACCTCACATATCAGAAAAGGCTGTGCCGAGACATTTATAACAGAAGCAAGGGGAGAACCCTGCAGTGTTGTTACCTTTCAGATGTGCAAAGTGCCAAGATACCACATGACAAGTGTAATATAAAAGCTCAGGAAAAGCAGGCAAGTTTTAAAGGGGATGTTCTGCACCCCTCCAGTGTGCCTGGACTTTAAACCTCACTTGCCTCACATTAACTTGCTGTAAAGCAGAAATAACAACCAGAGCCCCAGGACAGATCTTTTGACAACCAGTAAATATGCTAAAAATCCATTTTGATCAGCCTGGATTTATTTGCAAATTTGGGTCTCTGATTCAGGCAGAGTAAATTGGACATGCAGCCTCTGCAGTTCAGGCAGGCACTCCTCAGCTTATCTTGTTGGACTTGGTCTGCTTTGAGCAGCTGATCCTTCTTGTAGGCATCCAGGATGCCCATTTTAGAAGATGGTAGAGTCAAACCTACCCCTGCTCCTGTGAGTGATTGCATAAAGTGGAATGGAGCCAAAGAAAAATACCAAGTGCATCTCACCCAAGAATAGCTTCTCTCTTAGTGGCTAGTCTTCTCCTGGAGGTGCAGGAGCGGATGCTGGTTTTCTCAGCCTGAAACAATAGCTGAATTGGGGTCTCCAACACCTTCTGCAAGTGTTCTGAAATATCCACTGCTTTGGAAAGTTGCTGGTCTTTGAGCCCTTTATTTTCTGGACAAATGACCAAACAAAATGCATTCCTCCAGGTTGAAGGGAACATTTTGATTCATATAAAATGGCATTTGGCGCTATTTATTTTGGCCAGATAACATGAAGGAAGACATAATTTGGTTTAATCCAAATGGTACATATATTAGAGTTGGAATGCCAAACTGAAAAAAAAAAAAAAAGCATCCTTTGAAATCTTTGGCAATAGTATTTTTCCAATTTTATCTGGTCTGAGCTTCTTAGAGACTTGAGCAAGGACCTCTAAAACTGATGGAGGTTCCTAGGTTCCAGTGAAATATGATAAGCAGTAATAAATGGTCTGTGGATGGTATAAAGGGAAATTTGAATCTCAGAACTAACAATGATCAATTTATTACAAGCCTGCGGGAGCTAAAAATCATATAAGGAAACCGTAGAAACACAGCAGCCAGGCAGGCAAACAAGATGAAATGGCCAGTCCAAGGATACAATATTGTTATTTGTTTATGTCTTTTTTGTTAGAGTGAATTAAATGCCCACAGCTCATAAAAGGTTCATCTACCAGTGCCAGAGCTCCTGAGTATCTCATACGATTCCAGCACTAATTACATTTCATAAAGCTACCAAATACACCATAACTAACATTTATTGGCCAATGAAATGTTGCTGTAAGTTAATAATTACAGATATATGTAGACAATAAAAAGTAGAGCATCAGCCTGGACACAGGATGGGAGATTAAATGCTTCTGCTCTTACTCAGTGTTGCTGAGAGGCTAAATTTAAGACCAGAGGCAACACTGCCCCAGGAAAGCCTTCAGGGGTAGAGAATAAAAAAAATGTTACTTTGGAGAGTTATGCAGGAGAGGGATATTTACTGCACCCATCTGGAATACGCCCAATGCTCTGAGGCTATGGATCCTTCTCGTCTCTGAAAGAAGAGCTCAGATGGAGGTACTGGGACTTCTGCCTCCAGCTGCTTACACCCAAGTAGAAACTCCCACAACCCCAATGACGGGGGGATTTCCCATTTAGCTGCAAGCACATAACCACAAACTCTTTTCAGAGGACTCAGGTCTATACTATGCACAGCACACACAGCTCTTCCCTGCATTCCTAGTGCATGCCTGCCACCTCTGCTGGTTACGTGGGGATGGATGGTCTCCTGTTTTGGGGCAGGTTAGGAGCGGGAAGGAGCCTGGCCAAAGTAGAGCTGCCATTCCTCCTGTGAACGCAAAGCAAATGTTAGACTTGCTGCAAATTTTGCCATGAGCCAAACCAGCCTTCAGCAGTCCCCTATAGAAACAGAAACCAGGAGGTCACCTCTTCTCTGGTGTTTCACCAGGACGGGGCTGAATCTGTTCCTCAAACCTCAATTGGGAAAAAGCCCAAGAGTCAGTGGCTGATTGTTACTATTACTTTTATTTACCCAGATGTATTGGAAAGAGTCTCGTTAAACCAGAAGGGAAGCAGAGGAAGGAATCAGCCTCCTTCTAAGTCTTTTTGTCACTTGGCTGCCAGGTCACACCTTCACTCCCCCTGATACCCATGTTGCTGGTAACTAGATACTGCGGGGGCAGGGGGCGGGGGCGGGGGGTGTTACCCTACAGTGCTTAGAGCTTTATCTGAGCTGGCCTGTTTGGGTACATATTCTCCCTCTAAGGCTCTTACTTCCTTATGTAATGAGATTAAAGCAGACTTAAAAGAGCAGTAAGGAGATGAGGAAGGTCAAAAATGCCATTAACTATAAATAAATAAATGCTCTGTCACTCTGAAGGCACAGCATCATCATGGTTCAGGCAAACCTTCACCTGGTTGAAGGGGTAGTGTTAGGCAGGCTGTCACTCCTTGCGGACATGTCACTGTGGGTGGGAGGGAATACTGGGAGAAGAGGGAGAGATCTATAGGGTACTGACAGTGTAGGATGATGTTGTCCTGCTCTAGCAACTTTCTGCAAGTAGAGACAGCTCTCTGAGAAGCTGGCTGGGCTTCATTATCATCATGACCCCTGTGGTCTTTAAGGTTTTGAATAGAGTAGATGCACGTTCTTGCCAGCTACTATCACTAGAGCACTAACAAATCCCAGCAAAAGGCAACCTGGATGGTCTATGCCAGGAAAGCACAATGACAATGCAGGCCCAAAATTTATGGGCATTTTGTGGCTTAAAAGATCACACCCATGAGCCTAGTGACCCAATTGTATGTCAGGGAGAAAAACAAACTCAGGAGAACACAAGGAAAATAAGATTAAAAAATGTTTAGGGAACAGCACTAAAGAATTACAATGAATCACCCTATTTTCACCAATTTTGTCCACTGTTAGAATAAGAGATTGTTCAGAGCTATGTCTAGAGCTGTAGTGATGATGTTGAAGGGGACACAAAGTGGGATATGCCTTAAAAAATGAACCATTGCACAGGTATGATTGGATATATGCATATGCCTATAAACAGACATATTGGGTATATCTACACCATCACCCTGCCTGATGCTGGGCCCAGGCTTGATCTGCCATGTGCCTTGTGGGACGCACTGTCTATAGTCAATGGGACAGGTAGGATGCTCCAGACTCAAGACAAAATGAAAACCATGTGTAGGCACTCTGAGGCATAAATAAGTCCCAACTGTGGAGCCACGCAGTTGTGGCTGTAGGAGGGACGTAAAAGCAGATCCACCAAGTCCTCCTCTTACACTGTCTTTCAAGGCTTGCAGAGAGCAGCCTTCTCCCCAGTTGCACCTTGTTTTTTCACACTTGTGGTCATGAGGATTGTTCTGTTTCCGACCAACCACCCTTCCAGAGTCAATGAAACTCCAAGACTTCAGCACTCCTGAAGAAAAGAAAGATGTTGGCCACTGATTTGTATTTCTCTTGCTTATAGCATAGATATATTCATACCTGCTCTGTGGGGCAGCTCTCTTATCCACAAGGAGATATTTGCCAAGGAGGAGGGGACACAGGGATGCTGAAGGGCTCACCCTGATGCACCATGAGGAGGGTCCCGTCCTTTTCATATCCTACCCCACTACTGTGGAGCCGGGTAAAGTCCCTTCAGAGGCTTCCAGCTCTGTACACATTTGATTTCGCAAAGTGGCAGGACTTCCCCTCTTAGAGACTGTTCTATGGGCTGAGAAATGCAACAGTATAAAGCATGACCTAATATTCAAACTAAACTCCCCCACCCACTCAATTTTATCCCATAACTCCTAATTAATCCCCTCTGCAGCAACTGCTTTTCTTCTCTAGCATATATAATTGCTGATTGTTGCCATAGGGCTAATTCCCTTTCATGTAGGGTTGACATAAATCTATTCTATAGGGGTGTCAAAGCGTTTGGGAGGTTAAGTTTTGCCTTATTTCAATTCCATGGGGAAAACATTGTAAAACTATCTAGAAGTCGTCCTATTAGCAGTGCCAGGCACCGTTGTAGTGTAAGAGAGAGGGGATCTCCAGTCTACGTGTAAGCATGGTACCACTCCAGTGTATCAGCGTTAAACCTGGCCCCGACAATTTGCAGGTCATTTCAGTACCATAAACGATGAAACAAGATGTCAGGCATTGGGGAATAGCCTTCTGTGGATGTAAGCACATAACTCCCATTAATGTGAATCGGAGTTATGCACATGCATTGAGCTGAAGATGTACTCTCCGGTCTGCAGAGCACACTCGGCAAGTCTGAGTAATCTGTGGTTGATTTTAGCTTTCTCCCCAGAGCTCCTGATGAAGGGGGACGCATGAGAAAGCTGGTGTACAAGGCATTAGCATCAAGGCACAAGTGAAAGAGCGCTCAATGGGATTATTAGTGCTTACACAGCACAAGTAATGGATGGTGTCCTGTAGGAATACTTTACGTTCAGGAATCATGAGCCCAGCCCTTCTTTTCAGCGTAAATCAGGAGTGGTGGTTAAAACAAAGGGGAACAAAGCTTAAAGCAGAGAAAGAGCTTTTTTCCTTTCCCTTTTTATGGTCAGGAGAGGCTGTTTCTTGCTCCCTTCTTCATTTAACTGTTGGTTGAGCGCTGCTTGCATTGCCTGCGTGCTCTGCACACTTGCATCCTTTATTGTTGACAAAAAATCCAGTGCTCCCTTGCTGCCAATCCAGCTCACCATCAGTGCTCTGGAAGGATCTGGTCATCACCTGCATGGAGAAATGAGAGGCCTATGTAGCGAAGAGGGAAAGAACTGCTGGAGATGAATCCTCACCTGCATGGGATGAGTAGTCAGAGCAGAGGATGATTGATGTATTCAGCCTACACTGGGACACTCAGGAAAATTAATTCATTTTCTGTTCACACTTCAAGTTAATTTGGATTATTTAATCCACATTAGGCTCCTTTATGCACACTCTCATTCAGAATTAAAGTGTCGCTAATTCAGTTTACAAAGTAAATTAAGCTCAGCCAAATTAATGCTATGTTAAACTTGAATGAGGGTCCATGAAGAGATTTAATGTGGTTTAATTATCCACTTTACATATAAAAAATGCATAAAATATCACATTAAATGACAAAAACAGTCCCTGGAGCAGGAGGGACTGGATGCCGAAGCTCCTCCTCCCAGAAAAGGGCACTGGATGACAGTCAAATGCCTTCTCCTTGGCTTGGGGGAATCTCTGAATTAAACGGGAAAAGTGGAAGCCTTTCAGCAGCTAGAATGGAGGAGGTCAAGTCTTCTTCTCTGACCCTCGTCATGACTGTGAGATAACTCTCCAGAGACATGACAGATCAGTCTCCTGGCTGCCGAGAAGTGCTCCAGCCATTAGGTGAGACCACTCACCTCTCTATTTAGGATACAGACTCTGAATACCTGCTCTATGCATCTCTCGAGGATTTGCACAGCAGGAGAAAAGTATCCAGTAGCTCAGCACTGGAGGACTGAGACAAAATGGCTAAGAAACCATGGCATTTCAGAAGTGGGCTAAAAGATCTCGGAGCCTTCGGCAGGGCTCATCTGGATCTCCTGAAGGATGGTGGTGATTACAATTCACTGGAAAACAGCCAGTGTAGAAAGAAGGTTGAGAAAAGAGTGGAAAAGCAATTTAACTTCAATTTCTATAAAAATACAAGCGCAAAAGATGAAGCTGTTTGTAAATATCTAAGAGATACCCAGGAACACTGAGCAACACTCAAGTTTGGATATTTTTAAAATCAACTAATTTCTAAACCAATCTGATGCACTTTGGCAGGGTGAATGGAAGAAGAGCAATAGAGATCATACCTCAGCTTCAGCAGCTTATATTTTTTCATAACAAGGTACAGAAATACAGTCTAGGTGAAACTGCTATTGGAGTCTGCAAAACTATCTGGGAAAAAACATGTATTAGTATAGTAGTAATCAGCAGCTCACTTGCAAGAAGGAGGTATATATCAAGAAAAATTCTTCAAGGTTCTGACTGGGATGTCACACTATGCAATGTTTTCCTTAACAATTTGGATGACAGCATAACCTTTACGTTTACATATTCACACACACCACCACAGAGGGAGGGGCTACCAGCATGCCAGAAAACACAGGGCTAGAGTTCAAAATCATCCTGGCAAACGATAGAAGTGGTCTGAAAAAATAGGATGCAAATGAGCTTTTGTCCTTAACAAATATCAAGATCAGAAAGGAACAACAACTGCACGACTACAAGCCAGGAACAACAGACTGGGTTGCCGCTCTGCAGAGAAGGACTTGAGGGTTAGAGTGGATTGGCAGATAGATGTGAATCAACAGGGTTATGCTGAAAACAGCAAACACCATGCTGAGGCATGCAAAGAGCACCATTATATTTGAGATGTGTGAAGAAAGCCTTCTGCTCTGCTTGCTGCTGGTAAAGGATTTACTGGAGAACTTTTTCACGTTTTGGCCACTGTATGTCAGGAGAACTTAGATTAATGGGAAAGAGAGAGAGAAGAGGAAATATAAATTAAAAAAAAAAAGATAAAAGAAAACAAACCACAGATGATTACCAGAAAGACAGAAAACATTATTTGTGTAGAACAAGAACAGGGAAGACCAGAGAAGAGAATATGGAAAAGTAGCACCATGGTAGTTTCAAACACATATAAAGGAACTGCAAAGACAAAGGGGATAAACTTTTTCCCATGACCACAATGGGCAGGAGATAGAATCACAGGCCAGATTGAATTAAGGGGGTTTTAGTTTGGGCAATAGGATAACTTTCTTATTGAGCAAGTGCAGGGGTAATCTTTGAAATTATCATCACTGGAGGATTTTAAAAACAAGATAGAAAAGTTTTTGTTTGAATTGAAGGGACATAGTGATTGAGGAACACACGAGATCATTGGTTGGGGTCCCTCACAGTCTTTTTATGCCAGAGAGTTTTTAGGTTTTCTCCCATCTTTGGTGGAACAATGTGATTTTGGCCAGATCACTATGTTCCTCTACTTACCCATGTTCCCATATGTAAATATACAGAAACAAAATTCTTATCCCCTTCCAGGAAAAAAAAAAATAATGCACCTAGAAAATCTGTCTGATTATGGACATTCCGGGGTAGTGCTGACTTCTGAAAACAGGAGCTGATCCACCCTACTATAGATGGAGGTAATGTAGATCAGGGTCCTCCAACTCATTTTGCATATCTCCAGTAACCACAAAAGAAAGGCTTTGCAGCCTAAACAATTGCCTGGTTTTAGCCTTAAAGCCTCATTTCTTGAGAGAAAATGATTGAACAAATATAGTTCCTATAAAAATTCCACCCATTTGCAGCAAAGCAAGGACAGGTTCAAGACGACAGGAGTGTATAGAAGTAACCAAGTGTGGGGATCACTTTAACATTGAACCTGCACCCAACTGCTTCTTCGTCAAAGGAGACACAAAAAAAAAATGTGTATAAACACAATGAAAGGAGGATTGTTTATGTGCCACCCCCATACTAGCAACCATGAACTCTGGCTGATTTTGCTTATCATCCATTAAGGGAAACAGCTATAGGTCATCTCTGTGATTACCTAACACTCAGGAGAAGCAATAAAGCTCAGCTGGAGGTGTCACACTGCAGCAAAAAGTAAAGCAAGTCCAACTCTCATTTCTGTTTTTCACTACATTACTTCAGTTAACATAGTGCACTGTTAACATTAACTCCTGGCCGTATATTGCTTTATAGATAGACAATCAATACTGCAACTGAAATATGATTTTGTTAAAATGTCTAGGGGGCTGTATGCATTTAGCTTTCACACTATTTTCAGAAAATGAACATCAATATAAAAATAATGAGCCTCATAAAATAAAGCCTACTTCATGTGGCTGAGCTGGCTTTTGAGAAAGGGGGCAGAGATTTATACTAAAGGCATCACAAAAGAAACAGCTTAGAACAACATTCAGCATCTCTTTCAACCCCAGTTGAAGGACGTTCAAGGCCAGCACTGAAATGCAGTTTGCCTTTGCTCACTAGGGCATCCACTGGGATGGCAAAGCTTGGCAGGAGCACTTGGAAACACCAGCAAGAGGGAACTGCAGCAGAGCCTTTGACAGGAATACAAAATCACCTCTTATTTGGAGATCATCAAATAAGTCACATGCCTCATTTTTGTAGTCAAGCTGCTTCTGTTTACAAAAGAAGAACTCAAGAAGTCAGCAGACGCCAGCCTGGTTACTGCAGGGCCAGCGAAGAGGACAGGAAAGTCCATGGGACTGTAAGGTGCTGGTAGGTGGTGGCAATAGAGGGAAAGTCTTGTGACTTGGAGCAGGAGACTTGGACAGCAGTAAGCACTATTGTCTTATCATCTGCAACTTTTGTTTGATTTTCCCTGGGACAAAAATACTGGGGGTAGGGTTGGGTTTGAAGTGAGATAAAAAGGAGCATTTCACCTCTTTGACAACCAAGTGCTATAACATGAACCTTCACATGCTGCACCTCAAAAAATAAGGAGTGTGGTCATGAAAGTGTGAGTGCCACATGCACAAGACAGTCTGTGCTAAACTCCTTAAGACACGAGCTATACATCAAAGCCAAAAGGAATTGGGATACATACATTGAAAATGACACCCTCTCCTTCCCATTCCTATATTTATCAGGATTTCCTACTACTACTTTTTTAAACCTTTCTGAAACATTTGTAGTGAATGAAGAGGTGACATTCCAGAAAGTAATGTTGAAAGGGAAGCCTGTAAAATGGCTGAATGACAGTACCCTGAATCAAAGCAGATGGGGGACATGTCCCTTTAGGATCAGATCCCTTTTAATTTATCTAAAGCAAGTCTTCCTCCAGCCCTCTAGCTCTTTTCACAGGATGTCTTCATTCAGAAATGAAGGTACCAAAACATATTCCTAAGCTGTGAACAATCTTCTGTTCGTGGCTTTCCCTTTCCACTCAGGAGACATCCCAGACTGTGATGTCCCCAAGGAAAAGACAACCAAATGTGGAGTTCAGTTGTGACATTTCCAAGTTACACCTCTGATACAGCTAACTGACCACATAGTGGTCATTGGTGTTGGCAGAACAGCAGGAAGCACCACAAGAAGCTATGCTCAAGATCAGATCCAAATGGGTATCAGCCCATCAGTGTTCCCCTTAGCAGCAAAAGGGAGGTTAAACATGCGCATATATCAAGAATGAGCAGAAAGTACTTTAGACCAGAAGAGCTTGAAGCAAACTGATCATATCTCATATATTGTAGATGCTCACCTAAGCTTGTATTTTCTTTTCTCTTTTTTGTGTGGGTGGCTGATATGAATTTACAGAAACTTTCATTTGTTTCAAACCTAATAATACGTGCTGTGGTATGTTAAAAAACAATTAATCTTTTTCAGTTTTCAATTAGGGTTGTGCATAGACTGAACAACTTGCCACCCCAGCCAGGCAAGAGGAGTTGATTAAAAACCTTCCATTTTTGCAGGTGTTGTACAGTACCAGCTGGTTTCTGCTTGCCTCAGGGAAAGTCCTTTCATCCATCACATGTTGTGTTATGGGTGGATTATGTCATATCAAATCCAATTACCTCATGTCATGTCAGCTCCTGACATAATGCATCAGAACATACTTGTGAGGTGCAGCTCAATATAGCAGGATGCGTCTGAAATGTTTAAAAGATGCAGCGTTGCCTGCACCCGTAGGCTGGCTTTAGGTGCTAAAGTGCCTCTCGGCAGCTATCTTGCTTGTGTCCTTTGCAGGAGCAAACTCTGACCTCACTACCCACCCTCTGCATGGACTCAAAAGCTGTTCTGAATAATCAAACATCATCTCCAAATCCATTTGGAGAGGAACTCTTAACAGCAAAAGTCCCATTCCGACTTCAAAATTTTCAGTTCACTCTACAGCTCAGGCAAAAGGAGAAACAGTGATGGGTACAGAGATAAAGATGGAAGGAGGCTGCAGAAAGGCTAACACAAACAGAACTAAGCAGAGAAACACAGGCACACTTATCTCCTTCAAAAGGCAAGCCAAGAAAGAGCCCAGAGCCTGATTAAGTCTGGGAGGCTGGTCTGCCTGTTTAATATTTGTTTACATGTTTCCTTTCCTTTTTTCATTTGTCCCAGAAAGGAGAGCTCCCAGGGAAGGAATTTAATGACTATCCTCTCTTATTTAAGAGCGCATCTGAAAAGAAACTCCTGAAAGGATGACAAGACTGCTATCCTTTCCTGCTGTGAGCACAGGGAATGGATTCCCTTTAATCCCCAGTCCTGCTACTCTGCAACGTGTTGTTCACCAGCTGCACAGGCAACTGTCAACATGAAGCTCTGCCTTTCCCTCCTTGCACAGGTTTGCCAGCTCAAATCTTACCTTTTTTCCAGCTCCAAAATCAGACACTCTGCATGTCCTTTCCCCCTACAAAAAGGTGTTAACTAAGCAAGACTGTACAGACCTCAACCTGGTTCCAGTAAGATCTGACTCAACACATATCCTCCACTTTTCCCCTTCACCTCCCAGAGTTGGGTCTAGGGTGCAAGTTTCTGCCTACTTCCTAGCTGGGAAGAGTCACTAGACCCTGTCTAGCCCAGCTGCATGTATATTTGGGCACCACTAGAGTTTGTGGGACATTGGTGATCTTCATGCAAAGACTTAAGGGCATCAGGTGAGATTGCAATGGTAAGAGAGTAATACTCAAGGCAGGAGTAGGCTAGAAAAAGGCATGCACCACTTTGGAGTAATCACAGGGCACTTTCTCTCTCATCCCTTTTGTATTTTCTTTCAATTGTCTTTAATATATCTTACCTGCTAGGATCCTTCTGGTTTGGTCCAGAACCAGAGCTGACCTACTGTCTCCTTCCCCTTGCCCACACCAATTCCCTTAAAGTAACTTTTATTCTCATAAAAGTTACTCCAAAATTTCTGAAGGTTGTTCTGCTGGTGTGGGGAGCTGAGGAGAGAGCCCGGAGATGGGAAAATGTCATGGGTTTTCATGGAGGTTCTCCCTTCCAAGCCAGCAACCTTTTCCATGCCTTACATGCCTTGCACATCTTACAAATTCCCTGGGGCAGGAGATGCAACTCTATTTATTTGTGCAGTATATAACACAACATGGCCCAATTGTTCCTGATTTATTCTGTAACATAAATATTAAGTAGTAATGTTATGACCTTTTGTTGATAACAACACCAGGGTGATGACGATTTTGGCAGAGGATGAGCAATGTGTCCTGGGAGATTTTCATTATACCCCTGATACTTCAATCACTCTACAAATAGCCAACTGAAGAAATCTGATCATATTGAAGATTTGGACCCTTACCAAAGAGGCTGTCTCCTTCCTATATCACACATACCTTATACACTCATGTCCCATTCTGGCTGTTTTACAGCCACCACTAGCACAGCTCCAGAGGGGGAACTTAAGGCCCCCAGCAAGGACTCAACTGTGTTATCAAAGCCATCCTCTAAGTCAATGCTGCTGGGTAAAATCTGACTAACCAGAAGCTGAGAACAGCAGAGACGAGAATGATAGTCCAGCCTGGTTAGCAAGTGATGTTGCTGTGCAAAGGTTAATAACAAAGCTTCTCCCCACAAGTAGAACAAAGACACCTAAATTTTCTGCAATCTTGAAGTGCCTTGAGGTGTATGTCAGGTCCTATACACCATGCAAGGCAGTTTTATGCGGAGGCTCAAGAAAGAACTCCCGAAAAGGAACAGTGTAGTGAGGTTAGCATGAGACTATACCTGAATTAATTAGTTAAGACACTTTGTACAGGTAATGACCTTCTCAATCATTCTTCAAGATACCTGTCTCCCATCGTTCTCTACACAGGGACATGAGGAAATAGCCTGAGTGCAGAGGTTTACAAGACTTACCATCCCATAAATCATGTCCTCTCTGGCATACATTGGATTATTGCAGTTTTGGTGGCTTTGGCCAGCAGGCCGCCCAAACAGGGGAACAGGGGACTTTATGGGAATATATGAACTGGAGGTGGAGCACATGAGAGGTGGTTATAGGTTGCTGCAGGTCGAGGGATAATGGTAAGAATACAGCAAGCTCAGAAGATTTACAGATTTGGCCTGATTTCCCAAACTCATCTGACCTTGCTAATCTTCTGCATTTCCACTAACACTTATGATAAAGAGGACCATGAATTAGATGGAATAGTTTTACACACCTTTCAGGAGCAAAAGGTACTGTAATTTACGGAGTCTTTTCTTTCTAGTGGAACAGTGAGCGGCAAGACTATGGGGCTTTGACAGGTTCCATATAACATTAAAGCAAACAGTGAGATAATAGAAATCACATTTAACTGCCAATGAAGAAGAGAAAAACCCAGCAGTTCTTATCTCAGCTTTATTGGTCCCTGCGCAATGCTGTTAGCTTTTACTGTTGTTGATGCACCCAATGTCCATTCCCATAATTTGTGCTTCATTACATATCACCCGAATAAGAACGTGAGAGGAATCTAGGTGCATCTGAGGCACAGAAATTAAAGCAACTGGAGAGAGAGATCATCACCGCACACAAGTTCTTACGGTGTATTAGAGCTGGAGAAAAATGTAGTGATACTTACATGGAAAGCAGGGTCTCTTGCATTTGAGTTTGGGTATAAACCTAATCTATACATATGCTCTCCTTTCAGTGAACAACAAAACTCTATTATAATTTTCACAAAGAGCCTCCAAATACTCACTTATACTCCAAATTCCTGGCCTATCAGGAAAATCATTGAGTTATATCCCAACACACTTCTCAGGCAAGAAGCGTCTAAGGTCCTGCCTTCAATGTGCACTAGGACATATATTAAAAATCCTCCAGTGACCACTGAATGAGCCACCTCAGAACCAGAAGCCATAGCTGGACCATCGTGAGTGTGCTAAATAGTCCTGCTGAGAAATGGGGCTTGTTAGATTGCGCACAGCACCTCATTAACATGCCCTTGGATGCCAGACGGATCCCAAAGGTGGTCCAATTATTGAATTGCCCTGCCACATATCAGGCCATGCTGTTCTTGTCAAGCATAAAAGTAAACCAGGTAAATAGGACAGGCAGAAAGAAAGGAGCAAATACACCTGAAAGGGCAAGATGGCACAGCCTTCTGCTACTGCAGGGTCACAAGTACCACAAGGACAACTGGAAAAAATTTTGAGCCCTCAAATAACAAAGCCAATCAAACCCACCACATAAGAGTGATCAGCAGGATATTAGAATAAAGACTACCCTGCCCATCTAAGGCAGGGCTAATGCCTCTCCACAAGGTCCCTTTTAACCTCTACAGCAACTGGCTTAGTTCAAACAGTAACCTTGCTGATGGTCTCCTGAGGAGTCCCAGCTGATAGACTCATTTCCATTTAGATGCCAAAGCAGCAAAGCATCTATGAACTTCATAATCTTGATCATCTTCAGCCCAGGGAGCCAGAGACAATTGTTTCCCTTCAAGCAAGAAAAACACTTGATTCTTTAAACTCCCAGTCAATGTCCAATAGCAGCTGTCATGTTTCACACACTCTGTTTTTAGAAACAATAGGTTGAAAGGTACTTTTTTTAGTGCAGGAACAACTGGAAGTGCTGAAGCACTGAACCAAGAAACCTTTAATTCATGCATACAGGACATGGAAGAAAAAACAAAGACTGTAGTGGATGCATTTGATAGCCTAGTCATTCCAAGAAGCTCCAATAACCTCCCATGGCATGGAAGCCTTCCTCCATCCCCATCTCTCCCTGAGCCATATGTCCAAGAGTGTCCTGGGGCAGGTACAGCCTTAGTTCCTACAGAAGAAGTCATGTGAAAAAAAGCAGTGTTTTGTAGTCCATGCTGTGGACTACTTCTCATGGCATGTCACATCAGCCATTACTAATGAAGTGACTAAAGCTAGGGGAAACTTAATTAACTCCATACTTGCGATCCAGAGGCTTCTGACTTACTAGGGACCCTTCCACCCGCAGCCCTCAGCTAAACAGTCCCACTAATATCTCTCACATGCAAATGAGAACTAGAGCAACTACATGACCAGCTCCAAAAGCACATCCTGGGGCCAGGATTTGAACCCCAGTCATGCTCCTTCACCATGGGATCCTCCTGTCTGCCTGGCTCTCCCTTATTCACAGATGCTACAACCCAGCTAATTCTGCTGGATTTTGAGACTTGATGCCCCACAACAGCATTTGGCTCAGGGATTCAGTTTTCTGGATTAGCAAAGAGCCCAGTGTAAGTTATCATACACACCAGACAGTACAGACCTGGAGGGTCATCGTGGGATATTTTTCCAGACACAGATGTCAGACAAACTCTTAGAAGCCTAAAGAGTCAATCTGTACAGCACCTACATGCATTTTTTTTGGTATCTAATAAAAGGCCTGACTTGGTAAGGGGCTGAGCTGTCTCAGCTCTCATTGGTGTTCAAGGCTTTGAAAAATCAAATGAAAGCTGCAGGGGTGCTTGAATGGCTGATTTCTGTCTCCAAGTTTACACTCTCAGGTGCTTAGTTTTAGAAGTGGCAGTAAAGTTTGATGCATCAACATAAGGCAGCTTTGCAATATCTCCACATCTCTTTCTTCTACCCCTACAGCTGGGCCACCGTGCAACTTGTCATTTACCACTGTGCCTAGGCATTTTGAACAGTTACCTCCAGGTTAGAAGGAGTGTACCAGCTCCATATTGATCATTTGTCAAATATCATGCACATGGATCTGCAGCTGGTTAAGAACCATTTCCTCTAAAAGTCAATATTTATTCATTAACAACCTTTTAACTGGTTAATTGAAAGTGACAGGATGCATTTTGCCTAACAGATTGCATTTTACTGCGTAAATTCTATTTACAGTAAATATGATTGAAAATAAAAGTTCATTTCTGGTATCAGTTTAAAAATGGCATGTGCTTCCAACAATTGCACCATAGGGAACTGCTGGGCACCGATTTATTTGTGTGTGGGTGTGCACATGTTTTTTGAATTGCAGCAACTTAGCCGAGTTTGTCTCTTAATTCTGGGTATCAGAGCAAAGGGACCTTGTGGTGAAGGTGACAGCAAATTGTGTTAAAGAGTGATTATTCTGCTATTTCACCTTCTGGCTCTTTTCTAAGCAGGATTAGATTTTTTTTTTTTCCCCTCTCCCTCCCTCTGGCATCTCTTATATATTTAAAAACCTAAGCACCTAGGGGTTAATATGCTCCAGATAATAGTATAACAGAGATTTAAAAAACAAGTCAGACGCAGAGAACTTTGAACAACACTATGTGTATTGTGGAAACACTTATAAATGGGCACAGAAAGGAATAGTAGGTGCAAAGAGATTTTATTCCCTCAGTAACAAAGGCATGCAGCTTGTTAGCATGCTGAGCTCCTGCCTTCCCCTTGGCTCCTCTCACTCTTCCAGGTGAAGAGCACGATCCCTTTTGCTTGAAGTGTGTATTACAGAGCTGGAGACTGAAGCCTCCCAGACTGTATTCCCAGCTCAGGCAGACTTTTGTGGTGTGTGGGAGCTGCTCTGAAGGGTGACTCTGTAAGGGTACCCCCATGAACCCAGTTTTATTGTCATCCAACAAGTTTATACCCAATGTATTCCATTTCCAAATAAATCAATAAGGGAGGGTCTCCCCTCCACCTGCCACCCACCTCACAAACTCATCCTCAGTTTTGGATGTCCAGTGGCTCATGCATCGAGGAACATGAAAGTGTCCAGAGCTTGAGCTCAGGAAACAAACCCACTGAGGTGGCAGGCAGTGGCCAAGAGCCTACTCACTCCCCGGCTGGGAGCAGCGGAGTCCCATGGCCTGACTCACATGGAGGGGCACGGCAGGGTGCAGCCCATCTACCCTAATTTAAGTATCCAAAAGTCTAACTGAGACATATTCACCCTTGGCCTCATTTACAGCCAACGGCGAGACGGGAAGTGATCTCATCGTAAAATAAGCATCTAAGAGAGGTCAGAAGAACCACCCTTTAGAAAGGGCTGTTTTTCTCCACTGAGAAAATGTAAAAGGTTCCTGGAGTGATTGTTCAAGTGAACATAAAAGAAACCCACAATCACTAACTTTAAACTTAAGCACCTCTAAACTTTGCCATCGAAAGCATATCTAAAGCAGATTAAATGACTACTGCTTTTAATTGATCAGTTATCCCAGTGAAGTCCTTTGAACCTGAGCATAAATTCATCAGGCAGCTCCCATATGAGGCTGAGCTGCAGAGGCAGAAGCTGCCCCCAGCTGATGGAGTGGGCAGATGTACCTCTGATTATAAGTACTTTGCAGATCAGCACAACAAAAAGATTACATTTTTTAACTGAGATATTCCTCAGAGTCAGAGGCATGCTTTTTGATCTCCATAGGAATGGATAATGAACTATGAAGATAATCCATGCACAATATTTAAATACCAGGCAGAATTTTTATGCAATTTAATTAATAACCACTTTGTGGGGTGGGAGGGAAGACATAATATCATTGCAGCAGCCTTACATTTCAGCAGAGATTGCTTAGGGATCTCTTTTTCACAATCTTACCCATGCCAAGACAGCAAGCATGGAGGTATCAGGGAACACGATGGGGTTAGTCCATTATGGGACACCTCATCCCCTGTTTTCTGGCCAGGTTTCTCGGAGCTCCCTTTCTTCCGAGGGAGAGAACCAGAAGGAGAAGGTTGTGCTACGCAATTCCTAGGAGCATTTTACCTATCCATATCCACTCCCATATCCTCATCACATGACCACTAATATCAGGAATGCACCATAACAAGTACTTTCCATGTATCAGTCCTAAAACAGGATAACACTTATCAAGCAGTTTCTTCTTTCTTTACCCAGGTCCTATTAGGTTTCACCATAAACCTCTGTGATTTTATGGTGGATTTGTCAATAAGTGAAATTATAAAAGCCAAGACACTTTCTTTTTTTTTCATCTGGCTGCAACCTGCATGCAGCCACAGTTCACATTTCCTACAGTAGAGCTCATATGTTCACCCTTCACCTAAGAGACAAGCATCCATCAAGGTGCTGTGTCGTGGTTTCAGGTCAGCTCAGCTGGTAACAAAGCACCACGAAGCCTCTCACTCACCCCCCACCCCCTCGCCTGGCCACGTTGGGATGAGGAGAAAATATAAAGGCAGGCTCGTGGGTCGAGACAAGGACTGGAAGGGATCACTCCCCACTTATGGTCATGGGCAAAAGACAGGCTCGAATTGGGGAAGAAACAAAATCCATTTCATTTACTGCAAATCAAATAAAAAACAAAACACAAGGGTATTAGGAAGGGAAAAAACCAAACATCAGAACACCTCCCCCCACCCCTCCCGCCTTCCCGGCTCAGCTCCATTCCCAGTGCTTTCTACCTCCTCCCCCCGGCGGCGCAGGGGAACAGGGGATGGGGGTTGAGTCAGCTCGCCACACCTTGTCTCTGCCGTTCCTTTCCTCAGGGGGAAGATTCCTCACTCATTCCCTGCTCCACCGTGGGGTCCCTCCCACGGGAGACAGTCCTTCACC
>VYZV01023796.1:639-25295 GCA_013401275.1 Pandion haliaetus
CCCTGGCGCGGGTCCTTTCCGTGGGCTGCTCTCCTGTCACACACTGCTCCAGCACGGTTTTTACCATGGAGTTGCCTGCCGTCTCACCACGGGCTGCAGAGCCATCAGCCTCCTCAGGTGCCCCTCCTCCCCCTCGTTCTTCAGAGACCTCAGTATTGGCAGAGGTCTTCCTCTCACGTTCCAACCCCCACACTGCCAGTTCCCCTTCTTCAATCTGTTCTCCCAGAGTCGCTGCCACCGTCACTGGTGGGGTCGGCCTGGGCCAGAGGTGGGTCCGACTTGGAGCCGGGGGAGCTTCTAGCAGCTTCTCACAGGAGCCACCTCTGCAGCCCCCTCCCCCACTACCAAAGAAAACCGCACCACACAAACCCATAACACTTTGTCGTAGAAGGCAGTCAGGTTTGTCAAGCACAATTTACCTTTGGTGAATCTGTGCTGGCTTTTCCCACTCACATGCTTCATTTGACTTGTGATAGCCCCCACGAGGATTCATTCCATAACTTTCCCAGGGACTGAATTAAGGCTGATGGGCCCATAAGTTTCTGGATCCTCCTTTAAGGCTGCCTTGTGGTCTGGGGGGTGACATTAGCCTTCTTCCAATCTTGTGGGATGTCCCCCGATCTCCACGACTTCTCAGAGATTGTGGAGAGCAACTTTGCAATGATGTCAGCCAGCTCTCTTAACGCCAATGTCTATGATCTTTTCAGTCTTGGCTGTTAACTCTTCCATCACCCCATACAGAAGGGGTGGGTGCCTGGCATGGGCAAAGTACGCCACGGACATCTGGGTTGCTTTTTTCTTGACTGCCTGTATAGGTACAGCGGGCAGAGAAATGCTTTTTGGCTAATAACGCTGGAAATAGTCATGTCTAGGTCTGCAGCGTTGGGATGAATCCAGTACAAAGGTTGGATGCAATGGCCAGTGTGGCTACATCATTCTGGCATGATTTTCTATATACGCTGTTACCTGACTGTAAAGCCTGACTTCTTCCCTCTCTCCCTTCCTGACATTGATAGGCAGAATCAAGTTGAAACGCTATTTATCAACTTCAAGCTACAGAGTGGACAGAGTACTGTAAGAGGAGGGTTTACACAGCGCTGGCACTTCCAAGACACCATGTGGCTTTGGGGATGGCCCCTTCCCTTCAGCCTGCCTCTTCTTTCTTAGCAAGGCACTCAGCTCGGGACCGTGTCTTTAAAAATATCTCTATGTTTCAGGGCCGTGTGTTGAAAATGGGTCACCCAAAGCCTGCAGGGTGGTTCGCTGCTTTCTAAAGAGAACATAAAAAGGAACTGCCTTCTGGCGCTGTATAATACACTTGCTGTTCTCCAACATGCTTTATGATCGTGGTTAATGGCTCTGTACAGTCCGGTACCACACTCCATCACACCTTGCAAAGGCACTGGGTGATAATTTCCTCAAAATGAAGAGGAGATGCAGGAGAGATTGCAAGACTCTCCGTCCCACCTAGGTAAGGACTTGGGTCACTGAAAATAGGTAGTAGTGTAATTGCATGCAGTAGCATATATTTTTAGATGTCAGCATGCTTGTTAAGCAAAATTTCCTGCAAATTTCCATTGTCCTTATGAAATCCTAACCAGATCTTGGTTAGCGAGACTATTAATAGTGAAATACTACAAAAGTTAAGGTATTTATATTTTATCCATCACACCACTATTGCGTTTACTTGATAATGTTTCTCTCCATGCTTCCGTTAAAAACTGTTGAGCAAGCTGAACAGAAAACTGCATTGCTGTGTGCTTATAATGCATTAAGGTTTCTACTAATCTATTATGTGAAACATTTCACGCTGGTGTAGCTGGATTTCCTCTGATCACATCTGTTGCATCACTCCAGAAAGTGCGCTTTATCCAGAGAAGAAGCCATTTATCCCATTCTGTGATCATCTGTTTACTTATAATAGGTAAAACAAAAGGCTAAATGCGTTCCCAGAAATCTTTTTGTGCGTTTTCTTGAACATACCTGTGTTAAATTGCCTATCAGAGATTTCTCTCAGCGTGAGGGAGAGGGTAAGCAAGTGTTAATATCCTGGTTTAGCACAGCTGAGGCTGGTCTTTATTCTAATATATTGTGCTTTTGCAGGAAAGGTAGTGGATCCTGGCTTCAGAATTAGATTGCTTCCAAGAAAAGATTTGATTCTGCTGTAAGTTATTGAGCATATTAACATTTTATTGCTCTGCTTAAGCGGCTCAAAATTTCTTGCAGTAGCTTTGAAGGGAGGAAAAACGAGAAGAAAAGGTTGTTACAAAAGATGTTGGCTGAGGGCTCGCCAGGTCAAAACCACAGAGGAGGAGAAAGACGTGGTGTGTATTAGACAAGGTGACACTGAGCTGTGAAAAAGGCAAGTGCGATCTAGGAAACATTTTCATTAGGAAATTGATGAAGTATTAATGAGAAGTGTTAATAATGTTACACTGGATGCATTTGAAACTTTCTTTCCGTGGGATAACTGTGACTGATTCCGATTACCTGTCCTCAAAAAAGGTGCAAGGAGAAGCTATTAACGGGAGCAGAAACCTCTTCTGCAGGAGCAGAGTAAAAAAAAAGGTTGACTGGCTGCTGTCAGCAAAACGAGGCCTGGCCCGGAGAGGATGGGTCTGTGCAAGCTGCAGTCTCCAGCCAGAAACTGGAGAGGTCAAATCCAGGCCAAGAACTGGATAGAGACACCCTTCTCTGCAGACCAGTTGCCATTACTGTGTGGAGTGCCCAAAACGAGCAAATTGCTCTCCAGGGTTGGGGGTATGTGTCACAATTCTTTTAACACGGTCAACAAATTTAAAATGAGGGTCCATCTGAACCTGTGCCCAAGCCAAACTTTTATTTTGAACATTGATTCAGTATGTATTTCTGAATAATAATATATGTAACAATCTTAAGTTCTGCTTAGACTTTTAAGCTCTACAGGATAGGATTAAGGTGGGGGAAAGAAAACATCTTCCAAAGGTTATATTTCCATTAAATTGGATACAGGTTGAATCTTGGTCTAATGTTAATGCTAAATAGCCTACTTGGACTTTCTAATATTATACCTGGTGGAGATGAAAAAGGATAAAGGAGTTTTACATTATATTTCTGCTGCTGTTTTAGTTTAATTGGAGAAGTTTCCCTATAAGGCAGCATTGATTAAATAGTTGCACCTGCATTTATACTGTCAAAGCTATTTCTGCTATTGAGAAGGTCTGTGTACCTTGTATAAAATCAAACCTTTTTCTTTTTTTTTAATATCTCATTTCTTTAGGGGCTTTATTTGCAAGACTTCCTTTTGTTCCCCAGACCAAGTTCCTTTAAGCTTTCCTTCATCAGAAACTCCCTATTACAGCTCACCCTTTTTTTTTTCTTTTGAAATATGCATAACTATCAAATTCTGAGAATACTTTGCAGTGAAACGAATGGAGGACTAAAAGAGGACAATGACTTAAGCATATGGGTTATGAGATATTTGTATCCAGTGACTGGGTCTAGTAGTAAAGATACAAGAGTATGGCATGGGAAGGATGGTCTTGTTATGAGATGGGACTTTGAAGATCTAGATTGGGGTTTTTTGATTATTTGTTTGGGATTTTTTTCTATTGTAAGTTTCTTTTACTGATTTTAATTCAGCAAAAGACATGGACCTGTTGGAGTGAGTCCAGAGGAGGGCCACAAAAATCAGCAGAGGGTGGAGCACCTCTCCTGTGAAGACAGGCTGGGAGAGTTGGGGTTGTTCAGCCTGGAGAAGAGAAGGCTCCGGGGAGACCTTCTAGCAGCCTTTCAATATATAAAAGGGGCTTAAAAGAAAGATGGGGACAGACTTTTTAGTAGGGACTGTTGCGATAGGACAAGGGGTAATGGTTTTAAACTAAAAGAGGGTAGATTCAGACTAGATATCAGGAAGAAATTTTTTACAACAGGAGTGGTGAAACACTGGCCAGGGTTTCCCAGAGAAGTTGTAGATGCCCCATCCCTGGAAACATTCCAGGTCAGGTTGGACGGGGCTCTGAGCAACCTGATCTCATTGAAGATGTCCCTGCTCTTTGCAGGGGAGTTGGACTAGATGACCTTTAAAGGTCCCTTCCAACCCAAACCATTCTGTGATTCTATGAAATACTACTGTTTCTCTTTTCCCCTAGTTGTATGAGCGTGGGCTACTTAGCATAAGGGGGTATGAACTTGGAGCATATCAGCTCATCTGCTTCTACCCATTGATAATGCATGGCAGCTGACCTCATTGCCATGGAGAAATAAGTTTGCATGGCTCTAAATATACATTGCCAATGACCAAGCAGTAGTTGATCCTGTGAATTCATACCTCAGTTTGCCTCTCAGTAACGTTTCTGGATTTGAACACCGTACGACCAAATTCTTTAGCACCAGTATTGTTTCCTGATGATGAAGTGTGTTGAGACCCAGCCTTATTGGGATTCTGTAGATGTAACACGCAACACAACTAAAACGGCAATTTCCAGAGTCTTCGGCTTTCGGATAAGTGTGTCTATCTCTTGCTTCAGTTCTCTGGTGTGTTGTAACTCAGCATGCTTATAGTCATGTACAGTAGCCCGTAATGTCAGCAGCTTTTTACATTTCATTACATTGCCTACAGATTCTCCGATTCTCTTAATCACAAAAGTAGATGCTGACATGATACGTGTGGCAATCAAAACATGAAAAACAAGTTAAAAAGTAGGTAGCAGCAGCTTTCTTGCTGCAGATGTCAATATCTTTGACAAGCAAGTGCTTGCGTTGTGACACTTGGTAATAGAAAACATCCTGTTGTGGTAAAATACCACTAGCACCTTGAGAAAAGCCTGATGCCTGCGATACCAAATTACACGCAAAGTTTCTAGGGTCCTTGTTCAATGAATTTTATGCCAACAGGAAGCCTGATCTTTCAGTTTATCATCAAGGAAGGAAGAAAAAAAAAGGAAAGAAAAAACAACCACTAAATCAGTGCACTTCAAAGCCTCCAGGCACTGCGGTAATACAAATAATAAATTAAGAAATAATAAAGTGCAGAATAGTGGCGTTCAGCTTTAGGCTGAGAATGGGATTGATAAGCAGAGAGTTTAACATTAAGAAAAAATCCTTTGGGGCTTCAACCTTCACTGATTGTAGAGTGTCAGGAAAGAAATTAGCATTTTTGTTGTTGTTGTTTACCTCAGAAATTTAGGCAGAGATAGAGAATGAACAAAAGATGCTCCAAGGAGCCCTTCTGGAAAAAGTCCAACCATTGCAAAGTTACACAGATGAATTGATTTAATTAGGCTGTATAATAACACTTCTGCTGCAGCTTTTGAAACAGACTCATAAAAGATATTAACTGATGCAGTCTGGGTATTGCATATTTGTTTCAAAGATGCCCATGACTCTTCCCTACCTCCTAGGTCATAAAAAACTGCAAAACATATAGTATCCTCATATTCTTACTCCCCTCAATTTTCTGTTTCTACTGATTAAAACTGTCTGTACTGTGGCTGGAAATCCTTAAGCGGAGACAGAAGCAACAATCCTCTTTCCTACGATATAACTTGTAGAAATTACTTAGGGGAAAAATACAACCCTGTAGCTGTGTACCATGCAGTAAAAAATTGAGGATGAAACTGGTGTGGATAAATGGGATTTTACTACCCAAGGATTTTTTCTCCATTGTGGAGGAGCTGTGCCTGTGTTGATTGCCTAGATGTCCATCCAAATATTAGTGAATGTTTGGAGTGGAAGACATCTTCCTTCAGACTTTTGGTGACCTACCGCTGATGCTAACTAAATTCACTGAAGTTCATTCTGCAGGCACAAGAACTTTGTTTCAAGGTATGCTGATCAATTTTGAACCATCATCTTGCTCTTCACAAACTCAGTGATGGTTATGCTGAAAACCATGGTCTCGGTGAAAGTGGAGAGGAAGTAGGGCAATTGTAGGCACATGCAAACCTTGGTATAAAGGATACTGAGACATTGACAAACCTGGTTTTGGCTCCAGGGTTTTGTGGATAAATCATCTAGCAAAATTAGAGGTATGTTTTGAAAAAGATTCTGGTATTTCTTGTGGGATAAGCTGTTTTCAGTTGATCGTTGTGGTCTGTCTTTGTGGGGGAACTGGGAAGGATTCTGGGGTGGTTAGAAAGACTTTTCAGTAAAGCACTAACAATACCTTGAGAAGAGCACCATGTCAGCCATGCTGTGTCGGAAGAAGCATTGCGGAATCCTTTTTCATGCAAACTTTTAGGCTTACTTGACTGTCAGAGGGAAAATGCTGGGAAAATCCAAGTTGCTCCGAGCATGTTACTATAGACTTTGTATCTGCAAGCCTGAAAGTATCAGTGATTGAAGTACAGGACATTCCACTTCAACATAAGGAAACACTTTTTGACTGTAAGGGTGTCAAATGCTGGAGCAGGTTGTCCAGAGAGGTTGTGGAGCCTCCATCCTTGAAGATACACAAAACCCAACTGGATAGCGTCTGGGCAACCGGCTCTGGCTGACCGTGCTTGAGCAGTTCACTGGATGATCCTCCAACCTCAGCTTTTCTCTAACTCTATGTCTTGCTATCACTTTACATTTTCCAGGCTGTCAGAACAAGATAAAAGGTCAGCGATGACAAGTTTGGCTTTTGTATTTTTCTTAATTTAGGGAAACAGGAATTCTTTGTAATCCTGGAAGCCAGCACTGTTAACAGTTTTCTGTCTCTTCCAGGTCATAGGAAATAGGCACGTTGATGGAGCGATTCAGGGAATTCAGCAGATGGTGCAATTGTTTCTGACACGCTTTGGCTTTATGGGGTCTGTGTATTTCAGCGGGGCTGTGTAGGGCCTGGTTTCCCGCTCTTGTGTACCCAGTCGTTCACAATTGCTTTAGAATCACTGTGTAAAAACTTTAAAGTAGTAAAGACTACGCTGGCAAGATGTAGTACAATTACTTTGTTATGCATCTTGTTATGTTGGCATATTTGTTTAATTAAATTCCTTGCTAATTAGAGCTGTATGTACTTGCGTTAATTATTATTTGCTTAACACAATCAACAGTGTAATTCTTTTCAGAAAAGCCGCACGCTTTCTAGTTAAATTCAATTACTGATTTTGTGTGCTTTCTGAAAGAATAGTTGCTCCATTTTTGTCAAATGATAGGTTGCGTTCTTTAATGTGAATGAAATTCAATTTAGACTAACTAAAACTTAACATAATATATTATATTTTTAATTGGTGATTAAGCAAAGAAAGGAAAAACTGGTTTGATTTGTACCTCCGCACAAAGATGTATATTTTTTCTTACTGTATTACAAAATTGGATGGGTCTGCTGTTTATCACCCACCAAAACCTTTTTCCATCTGACAAAGAAAAAGTACATTTGTCTTCTATGTTGTGAGGCTTTGGAAGGAAACTACTTTCCCATGCTAGAAGAATTTAAGCCAGTGTTACTTCTGACCTTTTACCAAGCCCTTAATTACTTTTAAAAATGTAGAATACTGTAAACATATTATACATCCACAACCTATTTGTTTTTTAATGCTATGCCCATTAGCTCTAATTTTGATCTGTGAATTTATATTTAGTCTCTAAAATTGAAAGGAAAGTGATAACATAAATATCTTTAATCATGTTCAACAAGGAAGCTAATAACCAAGTATCTAATTGTTTCTGCGAAGAGATGACTAGATGTACACAACACGGGTAGAGTTTGTGTATGTACATACACCCACACCCATATGTATCGTCTCTCTATATATCTGGCAAATTTACTGCTCTATCCTTATTGACTTCAGTAGGTTGTTTCTCATTTGAACAGTGAGCTGCTGATCAATACTGCAAAATGTGTTTAGTATTAGGGGATCACTGAACCACAGTATATTAATGTATTTAAGTTGCCAACCTCAGGAAGGTGGTAAGAAAGAAGCAACTCAATGGACTAATGTGGTAGGAGCAGATGGAAGAAATTACTCTTCTAAAGCAAAATATAAACATGGCCAGGATTACACAGCAAGATAGAGAGGATTTGTTCTCATCCCAAGAAGGGTTAGGAATGTTTCTTTGCATTTTTCAAGATGAAATGTGCCCTTGAATGAGAACCTTATCAGTGGAGGAGCAGAATATTAATGAGTGTGGTGAGCCTATAAGGCTCTTCAATGTCTTTGTAATCACTGAAATGAAACTGGGCAGATAATACAGACACTCCTGAGGTCTTCCCGCAGATTACACAGGAGCTGTATCTGTTCGTCAATATTCACTAATTGTAGTTAAGTCATTTTTAACTGTGCCACAAAATCAAGAGAATGATTTTTTTTTTTAAAACACAAGTGCAGAAGTTGGCTCGCGGTTATGTCCATCCAATTGTAGCATTTTTAATCTTTCATTTGAATGCTGGCCTGTGACTGAGATACCTTGGGAATAGAGTAGTAAAACCTGTAAGAATTGCAAAGTGTTTCCAGGACATGTGCTTAAATGCTTTGCTGAACAGCAATACATTTTTTCCAAACTCATTAAAGTGCATCTTTTCTGTTAAGAATCACCATCATTAATCTCCTGGGAAACAAGCATTTTAAAGAAATGAGTGATTTATTCCTCCATACAGAATGAAGGGCACAAATCCACCATTAGATATCGTAATTGAAAAATCACAGGAAAAAAAATACGGAAATTGAAGAATCACAGGAGGAAAAAATAGAGAAGTGGAAGAATCAATAGTAACATTAATGAGAACTGCTGGACATGACTGTTAATGGCTCTGGGCGTCACTGTTTCGGGAATCATTTCCAATCGTAAAGTAGTACCGTTGCCTTCCCACACAAGAAGCATCTCAGAGATGTGAACCCAGTTCCCCAAGACCGACTTGATTCATTAGAGGATTCTGCTTTACAGCAATACCTTTTCTCACACAGGTTGTGTGAAAAACATCAGATCGCCCACTCAGTCTCTTTGCGCTTCTGTTGTCCACCTGGAAAAGGGTGTGAGGATATTTCACTATTTCAGCACGAAGGGAAAGTTAAATAAAGATAATAAAGACTTCTTTGGTGGAGACTTGCTAATGTTACCCTCACAAGGCAGTGACTGCAAACAAGTCCCAGAGCAGGTAGTAGCCAGGTCAAAACTTATCACAACCATCGCAAGCCTGTATGCCAGTTGACTGATTGCTAAAACAGACATCCCACCTACCCATGGCACTTCACAAAGCTCTCAAAGAGTTGAAATTTTCTTTCTTTTCCAAGTCAGGATAAAAATCACAGCTATTAGTGGCTCTACACATGAGGAAAATAGGGGTGAAGAACCAGATTTTATAGTTTGAAGTCCTCCTTCCACTGAAGTGCATTGCAAAAACCCAGTCAGCTTTGGCAGGTGCATAGCTTTTGTGTGGAATCTTTGTTTTGCACTGAGGAGAGCACAGCTATGATGCCTTGTACTTAGCAAAGGAGTGGAAATGTTTTAGACTTGGAGATTTTTGCTAACTTGGTAACAGCAGACAAGACAGAATAAAGTTAAATGTAATGTTGAAAATAAATATGTGAGTCAAATATAAAATGAAATATATGAGTGAGGCAACACCAGTCAGGCTCTGTGAAGTGGAAGCACAGAGATATGTTTCCTTTCAGAGAACAGAAACTAAAAATGCAGATAAAACCCCGTATTATCAGCTAGTTTCCAGAAATTAAAAATTCCCAAGGAGACTGTAAATTGCTTTACCTGTCCTGGGACTAAACCTCCTAGTTATATTTTCAAAGCCTAAAACCTTCTTCCAGGAATAGTATTTTTGTAAATGTCTTTTTACATTTCCATGCTTTGTCTAAGTATTACTTTCCTTCCTTTTGTTGACATGGCGTAAACAGTTTTTCATGGAAAGAACGAAGCTTTGAAAGAGGGGCAATTAACATGAAGGCATTAGGCACACTACCCTATGTAAAGCACTTCTAGCTCCTTCATTTGCTGTATTCTTGGCCCTGTTTTACATACAGATCTCTAAATTATTATCTTGCCTACCAGTATCTGCATACATGAGACACTTGAATCCAGGTCACCAACATCTTGGGTTGGTCCTGTAACGACGAGACCGTCCTTTATGTGGCATCTTCAGCAAGCTGAAGGAAATGGATGTACATTTAAATCACAGCTCTGGAAGCTGTAAAATATCTCTGGGCTTCTGCCTTGAGAACAGCGAGTTTGCAAGGCTCTTTTGCAAGGCCAGATGCAAAAGGATAGTTTCTGTCATAATACTGTTTGGAGCAAGTGCTAAACTTGAGAGATTGCAGATAGGTTGGATCTAGGATATCAAGCTCTTCAGTATCAGCCCTTGGGGTGCTGTAGCTGCTTTTTATATCGAGCTTTAACTACAGCAAGGTACTATATTTACAAACACCAAACAGAGATGTGGAGCAAGGGAACTTCATGCTTTAATGATTAATGGACTCTCTGATATTCTGAGTTGGTATTTTTCATAGATTGGATCTTCCTTTCTGCCTGGAGGCTGTGTCTGAATTTCATTCTCTTTCTGAAATTGGGCTGCAAACACCTGAAATGCACTGCTCTGCTAAGGTGCATTACACTGTCCTGTGGATCGGAGAAAGTATTGAATGTTTCTGTAAAGGAAGCACGTTTGGATGCATTCTGTGCATTTCCATAAGGCAAAAGCTCAGTTTTTCCTCAAGGGAAAGGCGCAATGATAAAATAGCTAGTTTGTTGGGTTCGTTATCCTATTTTGTCCCAGGTAATGCATGTTATAGCCACTTAAGAACAGTTAGAGAAAATCTAGTTCTTTGAGGCAGTGATCACATAGACCCTTTAGATTATGACAATAATACTTTTATACAAGGAGCTATTTTCTGCACACTTTATGTTGCATTATCCTAATGTCCTCTAATGAAACTGTTCTCGTTGGTCAATTTTTACCTCTGGGAAAGAGAAAGAAGGCTAATTTGAGAAATATTCATGGATTATGGGTTTTGGAGCATCTCATTCCAAAATTGGACTGCCCTCACAGTGAAGGTCATTTCCTAGCCTTTTAGGTAATGTTACTGGGAATAATCAGCTCTTTGTTTTCTTCTAGTGGCTGTAATCTGTGACTGGAAAAGGAAGGTTTACACTATACAGCCTTCAGGGAAAATGGGTGGTTTCTCTAAAAAGTTAAGCGGATAGAATACAACTGCAGAATATATAATTTGTCTGGGATTCTGGGAGTGATATCCCATACACTCCAGAAATGCCTGTGTTTCTCTAAGGTTGTGCTGTTAACGCTAAAATGGACTTCAACATCAAAATACACTTCCCAGTTGAATCAAGAAATGCCACTTGTAAATAGGTTTATCCAAAAAATGCTTTCAAATGAAGTCTGACTGCTCTTCAAGCATATTTCATTAGGTCACATACTGCAGTGTTACATCACTGGGGTCATTGCATTCTTGGCGTTTTCTCCAAAATTGGGTAGGGGTAGCAGGTTGCTCGCATGTCAGTCCATAATAAACAGCTTCTATCAAGTTGTGCTAAAGGATGGATTAAAGTCCCTTTAGCTGGCTGTCGTGGTTTAACCCCAGCCAGCATCTAAGCACCACGCAGCCGCTCACTCACTTCCCCCCCACACCCAGTGGGATGGGAGAGAAAATCGGGAAAAGAACTAAAACTCATGGGTTGAGATAAGAACGGTTTAATAGAACAGAAAAGAAGAAACTAATAATGATAATGACAACACTAATGAAATGACAACAGTAATAATAAAAGGGTTGGAATATAAAAGTGATGCACAATGCAATTGCTCACCACCTGCTGACCGATGCACCCGTTAGTCCCCGAGCGGCGATGCCCCCCAGTTCCTAAAACGTCATATGGTATGGAATACTCTGTTGGCCACTTTGGGTCAGCTGCCCTGACTGTGCTCCCTCCCAGCTTCTTGTGCCCCTGCAGCTTTCTTGCTGGCTGGGCATCAGAAGCCGAAAAGCCTTGACTTTAGACTGAACATTACTCAGCTACAACTGAAAACATCAGTGAGTTATCAGCATTCTTCTCATACCTAGCTCAAAAACATAGCACTATACCAGCTATTAGGAAGACAATTAACTCTATCCCAGCTGAAACCAGGACACTGGCCTGTGACCCTTCCCTTTTACCACACTAAATTCATGCCTGCCTCCATACTGACAGTTGTCTTATATAGCGTGACTTTGTGCAGCAAAGGGGTAGATGTCACCAGGAATTTAATGAAGAGGTTTCCATCTAGCTCCTCCACTGTGCTTCCCCATGCACGTAATGCTTGCAGAAACAGAGATGGATTAATTTATTCTTGCTCTAATTAATTAAAAAAAAAAAAGAGGACTAAGGTCTGACTGTGCAGTCTGCTACAGAAAAAATAAGCTCTGCAAGTAATTGTCGTGGTTGTTTTGATACAACTGTTTCATTAGTCATCTAATAGTTCTGCAGACAGCTTCCCCTTTCATGTGATATTTGTGTTCTAATCCTTTTTTTTAACGCTGACTACAGTAAGGAAGAAAAAAAGAAACAGTTTTAATCCATCATTTATTCCAAATACTGAGTACCAAAGAGGGAGGAGGGTTTGGGAATGGGGGGGTAGGGAATGGTAATAAGACAACAAAATTCATTCACCAGCCTGTTTCAAGGGGATTTTTAATATTCTGGAGCTAAATTAGACAGCAGATCCAGCATAGGCCCCGGGCTTTGACATGTGTTTTATAATGACAGTTAATTAGATGCTGTCTGCAGCAATCATAGGCTGTCATTCCTAATACATGTCTAGTAACATGAAGGACAGAAGAACTCCCTCCCCCTCCTTGCCCTAATTGAAATCAGTTGCCAGAATTAACTATAAATATATGAGACGGTTGTTTGACAGTTAACGTAGCCTTTCCCCACATGCCATGAAGCAGGACTATAACTCCTGTGCTCTACGTGTTTTGTGGGGAGGGGGTACTGCAGCAAGGTGAAAGGGATATGATCTCCTGGTAGCACGGAGGAACATTTCCCAATTCCTCCCATCTCCAGCCTTTCTCAAAGATTACTTGCCAGGGAGCCATATAACATTCAAAAGATGTCTAGTCCTGCAGGTTTCATCCAGTGCTGCTCCTCTCCTCCTCCAACATTGGGCAGTCATTGTCTTAGAAGATGTGGGTTAAGCTCTTAGAACGAGGTAATTCTGTTGTCACTCATGCAAGCATTCATATAATGCAGAAAATCCTGATTCCCAGCAAGCTCTGTTGCTCACTGTGATGCTTCAGGAAAATTGGCTTCAGAGTAGTTGTAATACAGAACCAAGTTCTCTTCTTCCCACATCTTTCTCTGTCTTCTTCTTTCCGCTCTTTCTGCTCTTGCATGTGTCCTTTGATTCCTGGTACGTAAAGTGAGGGTGATAGTTTCCATAGATCACAAGGTGGTTTGAGGATAAATATCCTGGTATTTAGATACTGTTACTTTACACATGTAAAGAACAGAAACCAACTAACTGATCCTGGAAGCGTTCATGGAGGTCGCTAAGTGTTGTTCTTTTACTGATGGAGAACCAGGTGTAAATCAGTTGAGTTACAGCAACACTGGAAGGGAAGTGTTTGCATCTGAGTTAGAGCTCTAGATTGCTGGGATTGTACATGGACAGTTGGACTACATTATGGTCTCAAAGCTGATATTCCCATGTAGCACAACACTTTGGACAAACCTAATTTGTTCTGGCCAGGGTGCAAAGACAGTAGATGTCAATGTTCAGGAGCTATGAGCCAACCGTACTGGCATTCAGGAGCTTAGAAAGCATCTCAATAAAACATCAAGTGTCCATCCCGTTTGCCCATCATGTATGTCTTTGCCTTTGCCAGTAGAGCAGGAGGCACCATGGGCCACCATGAGATTTTGGAAGCCATGTTGCTGAGGCTCTATTCTGCCCATCAGCTGGGCACGCAAGACCAAAGACCTGTGTACCGGAATAGCTCATTAACCACAAAACTGAGCAAAAGCATCCCGGAGGCTAAAGATCATCATCATCATCATGGTTTCTAGGTTGGTCGCCTAGTTATTGATGTATTGGACCATTGCTCAGCTACCCACTGTATTTGGAAGTCCTGGCTTTATAATGAAGACTGTTGAAAGGCTATCATTTGCAGCTTTGCCTTGGGTTTAGGTTATAAATATTTTTTTCCTCCTTGTCTTACTTGAGCTGAGGACTACAAATTCTTTGTCTGGTTTGTATGCTAACATTGATAATAAAGGTTTGGTGGGGAAAAAAGCTATCTGTAGTTGATGTTTGGAAGGCACTAGCATGGCCTTCAGAGAGTTCTTTCAGTGAAGCTCAGAGTGACCCTCAGTTCCTTTGCACGGCGTAAGTGGAGGAATCCTGGGCGGGGTGTTGTTGCTTTGTTTGGGGTTTTTTTGCAGTCACTACTGAGTAAAACCTTTTCCAGTAGAGCCAGTTACACAATTTGTTTTTTCCAGGTGAGAGCAGTCCTCTCTGCTGTCCTGTCTGACTTTCCCCTTGAGAAGGTCACGGCAGGCACTTGACTATCTATTAGGGTAGTACCTAGACAGCTACAAAGTATTTTATCCTCCTGGTTATTTTGCCAATGCTTCTTTCCCATATTGACCGCTTTCTGTTGCAATTCAGCAGTCATGTGGAAATCACACCTGGATCTGTAAGATGCTGAACTGGAAAGTCTCTTATAGGAATTTTAGGGCTTAGGGCAGGATAATTCACCTGGTTGGATTTCTAAACTTAAGACACTCTCTTGAAAACTGCAACTGTTGGCAGGTGTCATTCTACTCAAGAAAATTTGGAATTGTGGCTTCAAAGCAGTGGTGTCGACAAAGCTTGTGTCTTTTTGCATCGGCAAAAAAAAAAAAAAAAACCCTTTGCTGTAATTGCTTCATCTAATCCCTTATTAGCCTGTAATATGGTTCCTGTCGTGTCAGACTTTTTTAAATTTAATTTAAGTAAAATGCTAACAATATTTTGCTTCTAATTTTTCCCCGTCCTGGCTGCTTCAGAGACTTATAACTAGATTGTTATGGCATTAATTATGATTTCATGGTCAGGCCCTGTTCCTCAATAGGAGTGATACAATTTTGCCCCCACTGTGTCTTCAAACAAGAAATCTACAAACAGCCCTATGATGTCTCCCACTGCTTTAGAAGATTTCATATAATGGAGGGATGATAAAGCAATCAAACAAATCCTATTTACGCATCCCTGAGAGTATAATTCATGCATCAATGAGCACTGTCAATGGAAAATTACCTTTGGAGTTTGAATTTCCATTCCAAAGTTGTGTTGTAATTTTGTTTTTGTAGGTTACAAGCTTCTGCGTGAAATTTATATCCAGTTACCATTTTTACTGTACCAGCAAAAAGCTTAAATACAAAATATTTAATGTCCCTGTCTATAAATTGATATTTTTAATAGTTTACTCAATGCTGCTGACTTTTACATTTGGTCTCTGGTTTCTCAAGAGCTCAAACTTACAATCCTGTATGTGTGGGGGCTTTTTCTTAAATCTGAATAATGAAAACAGCAGCTGGAAATTGATTTTCTGGGGACTGTTCAACATCCTCTCATCCTCGTGTACTCTTTCATCGCCATCCACTTGAGGCTTTATTTGGAAAAAAAAAAAAAAAAGTGAAATAATGCAAGAAATTTTAGCCCTATTTTTTGCTGTCAAGAACCAGTATGAAAATGAGTGCTGTTGTGTGCGCATGGGGGGTTGGCTGTCATCTGCCCTTCCATGAAAGTGTGCCTAGATTTCATTTCCAAAATCAAAGAGAGTTTCTAGATTAGTGACCTAGGTGTCTGCATACTGAGGATGTCATTCTTATCCATTTTCGAACTCTGGCTTGAGTTTGCCATCAATTGTATGGTCATTGGAGGAATTTGCTAATTACCTGGCATTGAAACTGCAATTTCTTGCAAAGGCATGCAACGTGCTTGAGGTGAGTGTGTTCAGTCGCAAGTGTAGGCTCCAGAAGATAGTGGTTTGGGAGAAGGATGAGGGTTCGTGCGTTTCTAAGGAACCAAGACTTCCAGTGGTGGTACTCTGGTAGTGAGGTGCCTGTTACTGGACAAGTGCAGTGTTACAAGGGGCGGTGCTGGGTTTTCTGTGCTTCTGTCTCGGCTTTTTTTTTGGGGGGGGAGCAGTGCTTAGCATCTGTGCTCTGTGGGATCATTCTCTGGGTTTCATCCATTCACTAGTTTTTCTAATAGTCATGAATTCGTAAGACGTTTTGGAAAGCAGGTAACTACTACCTGTGTTTTACAAATAGGAAAACCCACTCAATGCTTTGTGCAAGTCATGTAGTACTGCACTGAAGGTCAGGAATAGGTTCAAAGATCTTTGTTTTTCCTTCTGCATTGTTGAATGTGTGATGGTTTGGTTTGGCCTTTGTAAAGGTCTTTATCTGCTGAAGAAACCCTCTTTGGGAAATAGATGTATTCTCTGCATCTCTGTAGAAGTTCAGCAGGACTTTGCTCAGTCAAATGTAACAAGGGTATATCTATAATTAGGTTCTGAAGTTCTTGTTGGATCTGTCCATGTAAACTCTGTACTATCTTAGCATCTTTCATAATGGAAGAAACACTAAGCTGTGTAGTTGGTTGATCTCTTTGATCATAATGAAGCAGCTTAAACACTGCTACTGGGGTTTGTTCAAAATGGTCTTCTCTGTTGACCTGGTGGTTAACACTAGACAACTTCATACAATTGCTAAGTTGTTTGGGGGTTGGAACGAGGGGATGGAATACTGCTGGGAATAGTACAGGGATTTTTATTCAACCTTTTTAAGACATGGTGTTCCTTAAATTTCAAACAGTAACAGGATATGCATGTGCACTGAGACATCTTACATAGTTGTAAATCAGCTATTTTCAGAAGTGGGCTAATACAGAACATTGCACATGGGGGGACCCATCCTGGAGTCGGTAGCGAGAAGGTAATACTGCTAGAACATCTTTCCAAGCAATAAACAGTTTTTCCCTTTATTGAAGTAACATTTATTGGTATTTACCTAGGTTTTGTTTTTTCCCTGTGGTTTATATCTTGATGAGAGGTTGAAAATAGAAGGCAACATAGTAATTAGTTAGAGGAGTATAGTTAAACTTAGGATGTAACCAGCTTTACATGGGTACTTTCAAATTTAGCTAGATCCATGAATCATAATAGCAAACCGCAGTCCCAGCTGGCTTTAAAAACATGTTTGTTGAGTTTCCCCTTAATTTCTATTTCCAAGGCTTTTTTGTCCCTGTGTGAACTGAAACGGTGCTGGCACCTCCTGGAAACACATCTCATAATGTCCCAGTCCTGCTTGCTTGGGCTGTGATATAAGAGCAGTTTTGGGGAAAAGGAGCAGCCTAAGGGACCACGACAAACTAACAAAGTAGTTTTCTAATGATTGTTGTCTTCAATCTTCAGGTAGACTTGTCATGGATTGATTTCCAGAGCCTGAGCGTGAAGGGGTGACCTTGGTGTTACTGCTCTTGCTGCATCATGCGTGGGAACCCTGGGGTGGGAGTGGTGTTTGAGTCTCCCCAAAGTAGGCATGTGCTGCAATCCTTTTCTTTCCATCTTTATCAAATAGCCTTTCAAATCAGATTTGAAATGTGGCCAAGTGCTGAAAAGACATATTCCGTTTTTTCCGACGTGTCAGCTCTCATCAGCAAGGAAGAATTAATCGTATGCCCACCTTTTTTTCAGAGGATGGAATAATGGAAGGAAGCAGCTTTTTTTTCTGAGCCTACCTTTTCTTGCATGACTTCAATCATCCTTTTTTCTCATTAACTTAATTTTTGGGTCCTCAGTTCTTTAAGGTCATAGAAAAAGAAGAAGGTGAAAGAAGAGAGCAGCAAGAGGGATAAAATATGAGCGAAGTTATTATTTTTTAATTAACTTTTCTTGACTTCATTCAGACACTACTCCACTGTCAACACAAGGCTTTGTAAATCCAAGGAGTGATGAGCATTTTTTTGGATTGAGATCAAGTGTCAGTGCCTCTTTAATGTTGAATGCATCTTCTGTTGAGCTATAAATCCATTACCTTTCAGTATACCATACTGTGATCCTAAGGAAGGGATGAATTAAATGGGTGAAAAACCGCAGAAGGTTTTCTTTTCTATTGCTTTAATCCAAACCTCAGACCAAATCCAGATTTTTTTCCTAGGAAACTGAGAAGTCTGCCACAGCTCCAGGATTCAAAGTTTAGGCTGATTCCCTTAACTGGCTCTTAAACTTTTGCAGTTATTTTTTTATCAGAGTATCCTTGAGCTAGGCACATCTTCAATTTTCAGCTAGTTTTGCTAAATACCATTAAGCACTTTTGGAGGGGATAGGAGAAGTTGAGACTTTGCTTCTCACAGCACTGTTCCTCTATTGCTTTGATATATTCTGTATTTTGTATCCTATCTTCTCAGTCCCCTTCTCATAGCTCCAACATCATGTCCTTTTAATATCTCCATTGGTTTAATACCCACTGTGTTGGAGGACTGTATTTTGTGCTCACTGCTGGATGGAGGCTTTCAATGATTAATAGGTTGTTTCTTTCTCCCATTCGTATTATTGTACAGTGCTGCCTAGGGAGAAATTCAGGGATATGTCTCACAGGTGATGGATCTATTGGGAAAGACAGAGGCACTGAATACCTACATCTCTTCACCATGCCCTTTCTTCCTCCTCTCGTGTTTATTTTTTCTCCATAGTCACTGACCAGCAAGTTAACGTTATATTGTCATTCTGTTATTTCTCCTTTGTCGTCGCTTTGTGTCCTGTTTCTTTCCACTTTTGCTTCTACTTAATACTCTTACTGAAAACTGCATGTCTCCCGAATCATGCACTTAGCTTTCAAAGATAGCTGATCTGTAGCTACTTAGGTAGAGCCTATCTCAAATAATGTGGGTTTCCGATACAATAAAAGATATATAAATCGGTGAATACGTAGAATTGGCAGAATCTTGCTTTCATTTAAAATTTTGCGTAGGCCTGTCCTCTGCTGCATGTATACTTCTGCATTGCTATCTGTACGATTATGATTCTATTGATAAGTGTATGTATGTGTAAATATATATAGGGAGACAGAGAGGAACTGAGAAGAGACTAATCTTAAGCTGTTATTTCATCAGGGGCTGAACGCTGCAGGCTAATGTTAAAGGGGAAAAAAACCAAGGGGAAAAAAACCAAGGGGAAGTGAGCTATTGGATTCCTCTTTCCAGTCCCCCCTTTCCCCTCGTCGGAGTTTCTGTCTGAGCAATATGGCATAGATTGTGACTCCATCTGGAGAGCTGACAGCACAGGCTGGTTATAATAAAGCTTTCAGCCTTCTTCCCTAAGTCTGTAATTAAATGACATCACAGAGTCTTAAATGCATCAGCTGTAAAAGTCAGAAGGCTAAAATATCCCATTAAAGGGAGGAGAGTGTTTCTGAGTGTTAGAGAAGCTCAACTGTGCCACGGCTCCAGGAAAGCTGTTTTAAACCTGCTTGAACGTGGTTCATTCTAGGAAGAGTTGTAGACTGGTAAGCGTGTTACTGGTTCAAGTCCTTAAGACCCAAAATACAGTTTTAAAAAAAGCCTGTTGTGCTCAGGGAGTTGTAGCTGTGTGTATATATGTCTATGTACATGCGTGTGCGTCTGTAATCTCTACATGCTTATTTTAAGTAGTATGGATGGTGGTTTTAAGTATTCTGTATGTAGTGTTTGGGCAGTGGTCCAAAGAGAATAATTGTTTATGCATGAGTGCTAAAGGGTGAAACTGCAGAGAAATAAAAGTTGAAATTCATGGAATCGTAGAATAGTTTGGGTTGGAAGGCACCCCTTTTTAAGGTCATCTAGTCCAACTCCCCTGCAAAGAGCAGGGACATCTTCAATGAGATGAGGTTGCTCAGAGCCCCGTCCAGCTTGACCTGGAATGTTTCCAGGGATGGGGCATCTACAACTTCCCTGGACAACCTTGGCCAGTGTTTCACCACCCTCATTGTAAGAAATTTCTTCCTGATATCTAGTCTGAATCTACCCTCTCTTAGTTTAAAACCATTACCCCTTGTCCTATCGCATCAGCCCCTACCAAAAAGCCTGTCCCCATCTTTCTTTTAAGCCCCTTTTATATATTGAAAGGCTGCTAGAAGGTCTCCCCGGAGCCTTCTGTTCTCCAGGCTGAACAACCCCAACTCTGTCAGCCTGTCCTCACAGGAGAGGTGCTCCAGCCCTCTGATCATCTTCATGGCCCTCCTCTGGACCCTCTCCAACAGGTCCATGTTCTTCTTATGTTGGGGGCCCCAGAGCTGAACGCAGTACTGCAGGTGGGGTCTCACCAGAGTGGAGTAGAGGGGCAGAATCCCCTCCCTCGACCTGCTGGTCACGCTGCTTTTTATACAGCCTAGGATAGATGTATTTTCTTTACAATGGCTGAGAAGTAGAAATAAGCACTATAAAGTGGTGACAAGTCATTAGATATTTTTTCTCTTTCTCTCTCTTCTTTTGAGTAATTTTTCTTGACATCAGAAGCATAACTAAGGAAATGTATTTTTAAAGTAGACTGCTTTCAATCTGACACTGCCTCCTAGACAGGTAAATGAAAAAATGGTATGCAAAAAAACCACCCCTACAACATGGACTACCAAATTCAGTCATCCCATTGGAAGGAATCCCTATCAAAGTACCCCAATTTTCATGTCAAAAGTTGGGGGTTTTTTAACTTCTGGTGCTTCAAAAGTACCCAAGACACCTGGGAATGAAGTTTTAATTCTTTTTTTCTCTCTCTCTAGCTTTTTAACCATTAGGAATATTGATTCTATAGTTGTAACTTCTAAGCTACTCTAAGTGGAAGATACCTACCGCATTTTCTAGCCATCTTGGACCTGGGCAGATTGAGATGAAAGTTTCTTTTCAGAGATTGAACAGGTTTATGGACTTGTAAGCTAAAGATGAGTAGGAGGGGACTGCTTTGTCATGCAGAAGGATTTCTGTCTGTAACTGCCTCTCAGGTTTGAAGCACTCAAGGCTTTACCTTAACCAGCGTTGGCATTTTTATCCCAATTTTCTTCGATGTCCATTTTACCTGGGGTCCGAGAGACACGCCACTAAAGTAAATAGATGATAAGGACATCAGATATGTTCCATAGCCAGGTACACAGCTGTACTCTTCCAAAGTATTTAATCATACACTCTTTCTCTCCAGTTACTCGTTTCCCAAGCTGCTTCTCTTACTAAACTGTTACTCTTCTTCTCCTTGATTCATTGGAGACTGCCACGGTCCAAGACTTTGTGAGCTCGCCCTTCCCCTCCACGTGCACGTTGTGATGATAGGATGCACCACGCTGTCCAGCTGCAGGAGGAGAGACTTTAGGCAAGATGACTGCAGTTTTATGTGTAGATAAGCAATGGTGACCTGCAGTTGTGGGAAAGGAGATTGCAAATCAGAAGATACCTTAATCCATTTTGAACAGTGTTAAGTAAAGATTTAAGTTAAGCTTTAGTATGTACTGCATCTATTTTATGCCCCAAAATAGATGAGATGCTCTGTGGGGTTTCACTGGGGAAATTACGCCTTATGACTCTAATTTAAAAAAAGGAAAAAAAAAAAAACAGAAACCAAAAGCTAAGAAAACCCCAGAAGCTGGAAAGATACGAACAGATAAGGTTGTCCTTATTTTCAGCAGAACAGAGTAGTCAGCTTATTAAGTGTGGCTATGGTCTCTCTTGTATTCTGGCTGTCCAGGCATCGTGCACACTTGTGGTGAAGGCACACTCATTTAAAAATGTATGGTCTGTGAAAACTTTGGAGAAATTTAGCAGGCTGACTGTCATTCAGAGTTCAGGTTCTTTGAGTCAGGCAGTGCCAACCCAGAAAGGACTGTGAGTATGTTGAAGCACAGGCTTTGAATAAGAAAAATCTTGCCAAATTGGAAATAATGATGAAAAAAAAACCCCAGGACATAATTCAGAAGCAGCAAATGAAAGGTACAAAGCAGCGGTTGTGCATGCTGAGAGTTGGTCTGTATGTGGGTCAGCAATACCATGCCCTTCCAGAAGAGGTGGAACCTGCTGGGATGTGCTTATGTTGGCATGGACCTGCAAGGCGTAAGGCAGTTCTTCTTCAGCAATACAAGCCAGGTAATGTCTTCTGCTCACAGGCATTGTGGTATGGATTTGCGTTAACACCACCAACTCATCCTCTAGGAATTTGGGAGGGAGAGGGACGGTTTGTGTCTTCTTCATTTTTTCCTAGTCTTTATGCCTATGGAAGTCAGCTTGAAACCATAACTGAGATGAACCCTAAGGGCTCATAAATAGGAAAGCAAATGAAAAAGAAAGAAGCCTTTTTTTTTTAATTCTTACAAATTTTAGATTGATTTTGGTTGAGTCTGACTCATTCTTTCATGTTTATGAGAGGCTGTATTATACGTCTGCAGAGCTGTCAAGTCTAGCTATGGTGCTGTGTACATAAACCTAATAGCAACATTTATTTTAGGATAAATATTAAAGGAACAAATCATGATACTACAGACCTTTTTTTTTTTCTTACTTATTAGCCATGCGTGATCTAAAAAAAAATCTCTTCCTTTAATACCTGGAGGGAATGTATGGGTTTATTTTTGGTGTGACTTCTGCTCCAGTCATCAGTTTTGAATGTCCAAGGGAGAGCCTGTAGAAGATGTGGCAGACTGCAGAAGTGTATTCCCCCACCTTTTTTTTTGTTTGTTTTGCCTATGAAAATAGTAGGTTTGGTAACAGTAGACCATGTTATAGATGCTGCTGCCATTGTAGTTGTTCTCTACTGGTGGACTTCAGTTTGGGCCAAGAACTACCTGTCTTTTTTGGGTCTATGCTAATTTGCACTGACCAAACATCATCCAGTTGCTTAGTTTGGGAGACATCATTCTGGTTTTTAAAAGGAAAAAAATCTAGTGCATGGACGCATCCTCTTCCCAGAACTGAAGTGGTTCCACTAAGCTGAAATGAAATGATGAGAAAAAGCATCCCAAGAATTGACCCCTCCACACACCTGGGCCTGGGTTAATTCATGTCAGTGGGGTGAAAAAAGGCATCTTTGAGCTTTTCTCTGCATAAAATTCTCTCTATTCATATGGAACAGAGTCCTGAAAAATCAAAAGCCTCTCTGCGGTGAGCATTTTACATCAGTGCCATTCAAGGTCCAAGATGACTCAGGCAATTTGTGGGTAACTGAGCCGTGCTTTGAAGCTATGGCTTTAGCAAGGGGATGGGAGGACAGACAGCGACAGGGCTGTGATTCCCAGTCACGTGCCGGGAGAAGAGCTTGATGCCACCTTGACCTTCTGAGAGGTCTGGAGTATCACTAGCACAGGGACAGCACTCATCTGATGTCCCTGCCTACAGCAGTGGAGTTGGAAGTAGATGATCTTTAAAGGATCCTTCCAACCTGAACCATTCTGTGATCTCTTTTGCTGTGTTTACGTGAATGTTTAAGTGGTTTTAATGCTTCAGTGTAGCATACAGCTGCTAACACAAGATCCTGTCCTCTACTCCATTCCCTCCTTCTTTACTGTCTCTCCACTTGCTGAAGAACCAGCATCACCAAATTTTGCACGTTATCAGGCATTTTGGCCAGCTGGCTAAATAATGAGTATTTTGCTAACGCAGCTCTTAAATCTGATACTGCTCCGCGGCAGTGAGAGCAATCCCACCTTGGCTGCTGTATTGTGCTAAATCAAGCAACTTCAGCCAGGTGTGCTTGGTTATTACTTCAGGAGTGGAAAGCAAGATGTCCAGGTGGAAGAAATATGTCTTCCAGTGTGGACATAACAAATGCAGTCAAGGCAGCATTGGAGAAGCACAAAGGAAAGGCTTGGGTTAAGGAATCTCTGAGGCTTCAACTGCCCCCAGCTGAGAGTTTTAGCAGGCAGGTCCATGAACAAAACATTCCTGGAGACTGAAATACATGTTCACCCAAAAGGTGTCCTCTTCAGGTCACGGGTGATGTGTGCTGGCACAGAAAAGTAGGGCAAGTTTCTCATCTTTCCAGCTGTACTGGCATAAAGAGGAGCCTAATTATCAATGCTAATAATCTGGCTCTTTGGAGTACAAGAATAAATTCCTAGGTATTTTTGCAGTATGGTAAGACTTGCAGGTGCAGAGGATGAAGTGCAAATGCCATATTTTCATATACAGCTTTCCATGTCAAGATTTCACCATCACAGTGCTTTAACATATATATTTTTAGATGCAAATAATGATTTGGGGCATTTTAGTTGATGATGTTTTGCTTGGTGTTAAGGGTTTGTGTGGCGCAGGAGGTTTTTTTGGTAGCGGGGGAGGGGGCCGCAGAGGTGGCTCCTGTAAGAAGCTGCTAGAAGCTCCCCCAGCTCCAAGTTGGATCCACCTCTGGCCCAGGCTGACCCCATCAGTGACGGTGGCAGCGCCTCTGGGAGAACAGATTGAAGAAGGGGAACCGGCAGTGTGGGGGTTGGAACGTGAGAGGAACATCTCTGCCGATACTGGAGTCAGTGAAGAAGGAGGGGGAGGAGGGGCGCCTGAGGAGGCTGATGGCCCTGCAGCCCGTGGTGAGAAGGCAGGCTGTCCCCCTGCAGCCCAGGGAGGTCCATGGTGGAGCGGAGGCTCCCGAAGATGGCGGTAACTCCATGGTAAAAACCGCGCTGGAGCAGTGTGAGACCAGAGAGCAGCCCGCGGAGAGGACCCGCGCCAGGGGAGTTCGGGAAGAACTGCAGCCCGCGGAAAG